>WBIA01217659.1:0-12177 GCA_009849805.1 Solanum ahanhuiri | reverse complement strand
AATCTTCCACTTAGACTCTTAAAAATGCATTTATACCTTTCACCGGCAGTCCTTTAGTTCTTATCAAAAGAGGTTTTACCAAGTTTTTTTTTCATGCAATTGATTTTGTACTATATCTTGAGGGACCTTATCATGAATGTAACACCTCAGTATTTGAAAGGGATAAAAATAGAAAGAACTAAATTGTAAAGAGCAAAATCGGAAAATTTTGCAAGTTAGGCATAGGTTGTGAATTTTGGGTCAACTTCAAACGACCATATCTTTAAGTATAGGATGAGGTAGGTGGCCCATAATATATCAAATGAAAGTTCTTGGAATTCTGTTTCCAACGCCACCAAGCTTGCTAATTTTCGAGCTCGTATGAGGGAGATATGCTTGTTTGAAGTCAGTTTGTCCATATAAGGAAAGTTACCAGAAAATATGAGGGGAATTTTGATCTTTTCCTTACCCAATCAGCTTAAAACGTTTTACTTAAATAATTATGGAATTAAACTGATTTGGTTCAGTTTTAAAAATCCTAATTGACGCTAGGGTTTTGAGAGAAGTTCAAGAAGAAGAGAAAAGGAGGAAAGTCAAGGCGTTCTCCAAGATTTCTTGTGAAATGAAGGTTGTTTCGCCTAGGGTTTAATACCTAAGAGGTATGTGAGTTCTCATAGTATTGGGTTCATTTACCCACATGCCAATCATGTTATTTTCAGTGTAATTTCGTTCTTGAATATTGAACGATTAGAGTTCTTAATTAGTGTTCTTGAAGTTTTGCTTTCGTTATTTAATTAGGATGGGTTTGATGATTTCTTGAGATAATTGAATTGAGTTTAAGAGTTGTTTTTAGTAGATAATCGTGTACTTATATTGGGTAATTGAATCTAAGAACAAATTGAGAAAAATAATTGATTCTAGATGAATTAGTATCAGAAAATGAAAAGAAAAATTCATCGGGATGATCTGAGGGAGAGGTGGCGCGATGCGGACCATATGCGACAGCAGGTCTAGTGTGGCGTGCTAGAAGTGCAAAATTTTGGACTCTCTGAACTTTAGGGGCTGGCGCCCCGTGCCAACAGTGCGCCAGGGTCGCCTCCCCCCACCATTTTTTCAATTGTTTTACCCATCTAAGTTCTTTTAACGTATACCTTCACTTTCTATCAATTCTAACTACTCTAAACTACTTCTAAAACATCTAGAAATCATTCACAACGTGAATCATAACCTTGAATTCAGAATTCAAATTATAGGTAGAGCTAAGAGTCAAGTCTTGAGTGTTCTTCGAAACATTTTAAGAAGTCTTTTTTACAACTTATTTTTAACCTTTTTAGACTTAAGGATTGAGTTTAGGAAGAGTAAGAGCTGAGTTCATTTTCTCTAAAATGATATATGGGAACTAAGTATTCCCACGATAAATGTTTTTACATTTAAGATGAGAGGAAACACAAATTTCAAAAGAGTTCATGAATAGTTTTCAGTATTATCTCTTTTTAGAGAAACCTTTTGAGTAATAATCTCAAAGATGAGGAAATGGAAATTTTTTCTTTAAAACATAATGAGCTAAGTATATTTTGGTAGTAGTATTGAGCACTGATATGGGGGAGAGTTCTGACAACTCACAACCCCCATAAACCAAGTAGCCAACATGGGTAGAAAAGGGTCATAGTTTTTAGATGATTCCTTTATTGATTTTTAGCATAGACTAGTTGATCCACTTAGTTAAGGAGTTCTATATCCTGACAAAGTATAAGATAGTTTTGGCAGCGTGGGCTAGACGTTGTATCATCACATAGCTCATAGTGATGGTTGTCGGTTAGAGAATCTCTCAAACAAAGTTATTTTGAATTTTTGCATACAAATAGAGTTTATATTGTATTTTCTAATACATTGAGTTGTTATCTACTATTTTAAAGCTTTTCTTTACACTGCATTATTTCTATTGCTTTAGATTGAAATGATTTATTTCATTTCCAGTTCAAGCATTTGTCTTGTTTTAGATTTCCCCTCACATGCTCGTACCTCCATGTACTGATGCCTTTTGGCCTGCATATTTTATGATACAGATATACGTAACCACGATCAGTATCCTTCGTTGATCCAGTTGAATTCTAGAGTATTGGTGAGCCTCCTTGCTTCCGGATGATCCCTTATTTATTTTTAGTTAATTCAGTTGTTAGGATGATCGGGGGTCTTGTCCCGACATCCCTTATAGTATTAGATGCTTCATATATAAATATACACTAGTTCATGATTCTTTAATTTTCAGTTGTCCATATGAGCTGAGATGCCTCTTTTGGCCAGATAAATGTTTCTTTAAACACATCTGGGTTTATCTTTTGAGACATTTGAGTTATAGTTATCTTTTTAAAGTAATTTTAAGATGAGTAAGTCTTCCTCTAAGAGTTAAGTCAGGCCAAGGGTTCGCTTGGGGCCAGCAATGGTTGTCGAGTACCGGTACGTCCAGGGTGTATGCCTGGGGTGTGACAAATCTGGTATCAAGCACAAAGTTCATGAGTCCTAGGGTGTGTATGAAGTCATGTTTGTAGAGTCCTATTTATCAGTGTGAAGTGCGCCATATATATAATTAGGAGGCTACGACATTTTGGAACTATCTCAATTCTTTCATATTCTTTTCGTGTGATAGAGTTCATCTTTATAAAAGTTTCATTCTAATTTGTTCTTGTGTTTATCTTTTAGATCATCCCTCCATGAAGAGGTGTTCAAGGTTGTCCTACTAGGAGGAAGGTTGAGGATGAAGGGGTCTCGGATGCACCAGAAGTGCAACCCCAAAAAGATGTCACAAGTGTTGAGTTATGGGATTCTATCCTGATGTTGAACTAAGTGGTGACCATCCTAGCTGGTAAACAAAGAGAAGTTCACACGGAATTTAGCTATGGAATCTATTTTTTTCTAGACAGCCTCGCATGGAAGTTTTGGCTACTCTGTTGAGTCCAAAATATCATATTTGATAAGTCAGCATATCTTATTTGCATGCACAGGGTTCTGAACGAGTTATAACACTCTTCTCACTTTGTATCTCTTTTTCACATATAAAATCAAACAACCCTCTTTTATCCTATGTTTTATACAAAAATATGCCTCTAACCCTTCAAGTATTCCATATGGTATGATTATAACTTGCATTTTAGAGGAAAATAATGTGACTTTCAGATGTCCCTCATATTCTTGGTAAACGATGCTATAACTCTAGGGCTTTTGATAGCATCGGGTACACTCGTTCTACCAATTCTTAGGTCCTTAAATATGATTTAAATTTCGCTAGTGTTGCTGTCCAAGTACATACTTAGAATTCCCTTCTCCTCAAATCGTCTACGATACCTCTCTTTTGAATCTAAAATATTAGAAGAAATTATTTCCAAAGTCTCTGTGATGCACGGTTAGTTTGAATCACTTAAAGATCTTTTTCAAGCCTCTAATATTTAGATGGATAACTTCAAAGAGACTATGGAAAGAATAAAGGACACTGCAAAGGGAACAAGTGTTGATGTGGCGAAGATTCGTCTAAAGCTAGATCATATAATCAAGGAGGCTATCAAAGTAGCATATCATGTTCAAGCAAGCACTGGCGTTACTACTACATCTATTTCCAATAAATTTTCTACCTTGAAGACTGCCACTATCATCTGTCAACACTCTCTCTTATTTTCTTGTACTTTCTGGGAAATCATTGTTAATGGTTGTTATTAAGACTTTATGCGCATTATTTTTTGGTAATATTTTTGGAAAAATATGCTATATGGCATAAGCCAAACTAGTTGTATATTATGTTTTTTGTCTGTTATGAAATACTTCTATTTGCCAGTCTGGCTCTTTTCTATGTGCATACATGTATCATGTGCTATATTTGTTTTGTTCTTCACTTTTTTTATGTCAAAGGGGGAGAATTATAGCCAAACAGCCAACAACTAACTTGGGGAGAGGTAAACTATGCTTGATAGTCAACTTAGCTTGTCAATTCACAAATTCATAAACTTAGGGTGAGAAAACTAACAAATCTCTTCAAAAAGAAAAATTGACTAAAAATGATAAATTGTCTTCATCAAAAAGGGGATATTGTTAGTGTTAATTTTGATGATGTATGTGTAGGACCACATTACTAAATGGCAAGCTTCTGAGAAAAATAAAGGAAGGAACAAAATCTCTGACGGGTAAATATCTATCAACGGATAGCTCATTGACCAAATATCTCTGAATAATGCTAAAAAGGAATATATTAATAGAATGAGGTTCTGAGGATTTTAAATTGATATTAACCATATATGAAGAATCACTACAAGAAAAGTTTGAATTACATGGGGATTTTTCTAGGGATTCATATGAAAAATTGTAGGAAAATAAGTTTCCTGCGAATTTTCATACTAATCCCCATGTAATTCACACTTTTCTTGTAGTGAATTTTAAATGAAAAGGAAATGTTGTAAATCAAGCAAATCAAGGAAGATCTCAAAGAGTGATTGATTGACCAATCCCCGTAAATTGTTTTGAAGATTACCAAAGTTTGTTTATACTTTAGCTTATTCTTGGAAACATGATTTCCTTTCCTTTTCCAAGGATCAAATAACTTGGGTTGCCTTTACCGCCAAAGAACCCTTAATCATCTCTATAAAAAAAGAAGCAAGAAGTTCCTGAAGATTAATATACTTGATGCATGAACCTTCTGACATTCTCTTCCACCTTTAACAAAGATTGTTTTTCTCAGTGAATTACTGTGTAATAAGAAAAGAGGACAGAAAATTAGTTTGGTGAAGCCTTGTATCAGAATATTGAAATGAAAGTAAAAGAGAGAGTTTGGTGTAGACATAGGATCTATACTTGTAACCATTTAAATATCACAAAACAAGAATATAACACCCTTGCAATCCAAGGGGACAGGAGTAAGATCAATATTCGATTCCAATCAGTAAAAAAACATCAAGTCTTGGATTTCCTTGGAAATTGGATTCCCTTTCCCTTTCCAAGGATCAAATCTCTTGGGTTGCCTTTAAATTCAAAGAAGCCTTTATCATCTCTATAAAAAGCAAGAAGTTGTTGAAGATCAATATACTTGATGGCTTAACCTTCTTACAATTCTCATCTACTTTTAGCAAACATTGTTTTCCTGAATGAATTGCTATGTAACAAAAAAAAGAGAAAAGAGAAAATTAGTTTGGTGAGGCCCTGTATCGAAAGATGTAAAAGAAATGAAAAAACAAGAGTTAAGTGTATATTTAGGATCTATACTTTTAACCACTTCAATATTACAACGATACAAAAGAACAGTCTTGCAACCCAAGGGGACCAGAGTAAGATCAATTCTGGATCTAAACTAGTATAAAAACATCAGGTGTTGAATCTCCTTAGTACACTTATCTTATTCCTTACTTTTTACTTACTATCTAGTCGACAGCTAAAATAGTTAGTTAACAAAGAAAGGCAAAAGGGATTAATTCACCCCCCCCCCCTCTCCAATCTTGTACTCTCATCTTTAAAATAAACATGGAAATTTTCAGCTTAAGATATTGGAAGAAGTACATGAAAAAGATATGTCCACAAGAGTTGTATAGAATTTATTGAACCTTTAGTTTAAAAAAAAAGACAGACGTAAGATTTTAGTTTGTGAGGATGAGTGCTCCAAAGTTAGAACTTCACGTATCCTTTTTTACGGTTTCAACTCTTTATATACAACTATGCCTCAATGTTAATCAAATTAAGAACACTATACGAACTTTCACCAATAAATTTAAAAACACCTCATTCAATATTCTTCTTCAAGATTCTTCAAGAACCTTGTTCTTTCAGGTATGTAAGTCTATCATAGAGTTGGACTAGTTCGTCCTTACGCCCTACTTCTACTTTCAAATCAGAAAAAGAGAAATCTAGGATTCTGCCCCTAGATTTGAGTATTCTTGAGATAAGTTGATTTTGAGTTCTCGAGTTCCTGTTTCTTTTTTAAATTCTATTCTTAATTATTGAATTGCTATATGTTATGCATTGAGATTATTGAGTTGATTCTTTCATGTCAATAGTTTAGTATTCTTGAGATGGGTAGTATCCTTGAGTTCTTGAGTTCTGAGTTTCCATATTTTTATCAAAATCCCTGAGTTGAGTCGTTCGTGTCCATAATTCCGCATGAACCCTATGAATTGAGTTATAAATTTTGAGAAGCATTTTAATGCTAATACTTGAGTTTTAAACTGAGTTTTTGAGAAAGTTAAGATGAATTTTGAGAAATAGTTTTTAAAACATGATTAGTATGACAATCGAGTATGCCATCAATGTTTAAGCAGTATGGTATCTAGTTATTCCATCAATGTTTATGCACTATGACTTCTCGAGTCATCAATGATCATATCACAATATGGCTTCAATATATTTTTGAAAAAGAGTTTTCTAAAACATGATTAGTATAACAATTCAGTATGCCATCAATGTATGAGCAGTATAGTATATAAGTGTCACGACCCAGGGGTACCCCCTAAATGTAACAAGGTGTATAAGTTCCCGAGAGGCCTCATACATGCCACTTAGTATATCATAATATAAAGTAACAGAAACAAGCGGGAATTAAAACTTTTCAATATAATCAAAGTCTTTTATAAAAACGAGTGCAAGACTAATACCATAGTCTCAAACCATCTAAACAACATAAATAAATTCTTGAGACGCAGCCCATACAATAGTCCAAGACATAAAATAAAGACATAAGAGAAAAATGGGTGATCACATCCTCGAACACAATGAAAACTCACCAATCTTCACTTCCTTGATCAACAACGAAGCTAGCCACGAGTGTGAGAATCTATTTCGCCAAACCCTACATTTGATAAGAATGTAGGGAAGAGTATGTGTTAGTACAATCAAGTACTAATTATGATAGCTAGTATAAACAACATAAACATCATGGTTAGTCAATACAAACCACAATATAATCAATGCATATAAAACAATATCATAGTAAGAAAGGAATATTACTCAAGAAAACTTACTCATCCTTAGCACAGACTTGGGTCATCCACCTCTAGTTGACTTACCTCATGGAAGTCATAGCTAGAAACAAACAAAGCTAATCATTTATGATAACGTCAATCACATTATTTATACTTACTTTTAAAGACATGGGGATTCACCTCTTTTCCTAGCTTATAAAGGCTAATGGGTATTCGCCTCTTGCCTTACTTAATTTTAGATTGCGGGTACTCGCCTCCACAATCTCATCATATGATGCGGGTACTTGCCTCCACATCATTCATCATATAATGCTGGTACTCGCCTCCACATTATTTCATAAGGATCATGGGTACTCACCTCTATGTCCATTCATCATAATAGGAACGTGAGGACTGACCTCTTGTTCAATTCTAAGGAGTATGTGAATCACTTCATATCCTTACATATAGAGGTCAAGGGTAATCGCCTCTAGGTTCATCAATTACATAACCTTTTAGTCTAGATTAATTTTAGGTGAGAAATTCTTTCAAACCTAGGATCATTCATGTGAGTAAACCATTCACATTCATACATTCATAATTAGGCAATTCATGTGGAAAGTATCCCTTTCTCAACAATAATATCAATTACTAACAATTCACATCAAAATATTTACTCTCAAAGCCCTAGATCTCATGATCATTATCTAAGCTTCATTCTCAATAAATTCTAATCATAATTCATCAATTCTATAAGGACAAGCCTAAACCAACAATGTTTCCCTTCATAGCTTCAATCCAACTATATCAATTCTAGGTTAGATTCATGGAATATTCTTGAGTACATGTAATTCTACTAATCCTATCATAAACAATCACAATCCACTCAACTGGATCCACAATCAACATAAACCACAACAATGGAAGAAACCCTAGATAAATTAGGGAATTCTTCATCAAATTGGGGAAATTCTAGGGGACTCCTTGGATGGAAGATGTCCATGGATGAAGAGCTATCATACCTTGGTTACAATGCCCTCAAAAGCTTGAAGATTGAGAGACTTGCTCTTGACCTAGCTCCAACTTCTTCTTCTTCTTCTTCTTCCAACTTCTAGAGAGAGAATATTTCAGAGGATTTTCTTTTGGGATTTGAGTGAATGACTTGAATGAGGGGTTTTGGGGGTTAAAATGCTTATATAGGTGTTCTATACTTAGGCAAATGACACCATATTAATTTTATTAAAATTGGAGAAGACTGATATGCCCCTAACATTAACCGCCTCAACTACCCAAAGAGGCCCACCCACGATACCCCATTGACGGACCATGGATGAACCTACGGTCAATCCTGGTGAGTCGTGGTCTTGATAGAGTCTTTGGCCAATTGATGGTTGCATGGACCATGGGGCGTGGACCCACCTACAGTTTGTAGGTCACTCCGTGGTCGGTGCCTGGACAATTTTCTAGGTTCCTCCACCCACGACCACACCTACAACTCGTCGGTCAACCCATGGCCCGTGGTTGGGCCTTTGTGGAAGGCACCTACAATTCCCCAAAATTGGAGTTTTGCCTCGTTTCGAATCTGGGGTGTTACACTAAGTATACCATCAATGTTTATACAGTATGACTTCTCGAGTCATCATTGATCATACCATAATATGATTTTGATATGTTTTGAGAAAGAGTTTTGAAGTATGAGTTGCGTAAGAGTATAAAGGGACTATGTATTCCCAGAGGTATCAATTTTTACATAGATAAAAGAAAAACTGAGATTTCTAAATGAGTTTTGAGTTTAAAAGATATTTCTAGAGCAGTTACCTCTTTTAAAAGGATAGTTTGAGATAGGACGAGTTATGTTTTTAATCATTTGAACATGAGTATATAATATTGGGAGTAGTATTCAGCACCAATATGAGGATGAGTTCAGACAACTCAAAATCCCCATAAATGATGTTTGCCAACATGGGTAAAGGGTCCTACTTTTTAGATGATTCTTTATTGATTTTTAAGCATAGCTTAGTGGATCTACTTAGTTGAGTTGTCCTATATCCCGACAAGGTATTGTCACTACCCAGGGGTACCCCTTAGATGTAACATGGTGTATAGAACCTCGAAGGACACCATAAGAGCCACTTAGCTTTCATAACATAAGAAATAGAACAATAAGAGTAAAACAATAGTCTAATAGTTTTTATAAAAGAAAAGCGGAAGTCTAAAACACTTGTCTCAATATAGCTATCTAGTACAATAGAATGAAATTGGGCCTAGCCCATACATCATGTCCAAAATAGAAATGCATGAAAGAGAGTGAAACAATGAATATTCATCCTCGAAGAATGAGAACTCACCAAAGCTCAGGAGTCTCAAAATCAACCACTAGCCATGAAACTGAGAAACCTGATTGTCGGACCCTACCTTTGGGGAAATGTAGGCAAGAGTATGCATTAGTACAAAACAATGTACCAAGTATGATAGGTATGCAGAAAACATTTAAATCATGCTAAAAAGGGCCATTTCATTTCATGACATGCAATTGATCATGCTAAAACATGATATAAGAGAGTTATAAAACACAGTAATAAAACCATGGTTAATGCAAGTTGATCATCTTTACATTCGTTGAACACTTAGTAGATACTTGTTGAATTAACCTTAGTTCATTATTAATGTGGTAATTAGCCATAATCGACATAGAGACCATGTGATCTATAACATGATACCCAGTGTCTCCCACACAGAAAAGGGTTGTCCTACATTCCAAGGTAAGGACTATATATCTGAGCTAAAGTGGATCCACTAGCTAATGTCTACCTAGACAATCGTCCTATTAGGGCACATAGGTAAGGGACAAGGAGATTGCTTCTAGAAACCCAACATGTAACGGGAGAGCTTCCATCTCAATATCCTCTTGGTGCTAAGCATAAATCCCACAGAATAGTCAATTCTTACTTCTAATTATCCATGGAAAGGCACGTCATCTTGCCAATCCAAGATAAATTATCATCCATGGTAAGGTATCTCTCAATAACCAAACCGAGCTAGTTTTATTAGGATAGGTCTTAATCTTTGATTCAATTAGTGAGAAAGCCTTCCAACCTTAGAATCCTTATAATGTGAGAAAACCTTTCACATCTTGATATTATATGTACATGAGAAATTCTTTCAATAACACATCATCATCATCATCATTGATACTTTACTCTCTAAGTATCCTTAAAACATTTGCATAGATTTTATAAGAAAATGCATAAGTCCATAATTTACCTTTGAAGGTTCAAAACCCACTTTCAATCATCAACACTTAGAAAACAAGGGTTAGATATGGATTTCATAATAAATTCATGTAAAGCTAGCAATACATTCTTAATTTTATAAAATTCTTTCTTTAAAATCAAAATCCCACTTAATATGATTCATAACTTGAAAACATGGAGATTACATTAATTCATGAGGGAAAACATCATAAAATCATAGTATTTCAACAATTCATGCATAAGAGATCATAATTCAATCATGTAAATCAATAATGAAAAGAACCCATGATAATTGAAGAAAATCCTAACTCAATTAGGGAATTCTAACTTTGAAATAGAGGAATTTGGGAACTCCATGAATGGGAGGAATTCATGGATGAAAACTATCATACCTTGAGGCCAAATTCTAATCTTCAATGGGGGAATTGAGAGTTGACTTCAAACCCTAGGTTGAATCCCTATTTTTCTTCAAGTTTCTAGAGAGATAATACTTTGAAGATGAGAATTGATCTTTTTTTGTGATTTTGGAAGAATGACTTGAATGGGCTAATTTAGGATTTGAAAACACTTATATAAGGGACTTAGTGTCCTTTCTTTCGGTTATTTGTTATTAAGTTATACTACATACTCGTACATTCAATGTTCTAATGTCATTCGACCTGCATCTTTTAATGATGTTGATATAGGTTATTAGGATTCTCAAAAAGTATCTTTTGAGATCACTTCATCCACTCGTCTACTTATAAGTGTGACCTCCTTTCTTTCAGAGTAATCTAGTTTTATGAGTTATAAGTAATGGTTCTTTTGATGAGTCATGGGTCTTGTCCTGACAATCGTCCATTTGTAGTAGAGGCTTCATAGATAAATTGTTAAGAGAGTCTTCCAGTTTTTAGAGGTTTTCTTTAAACATTATGTTTAATACTCAGGATAGTCAGAGAGTTTTGAGAATTATTGCACCCTTGATCTAGTATTTATTTCAGTTTGATGTTTATGTATGTTCGAGTTAGTCTTCCGCTTGTAGTCAGTCAGGATGAGGTTCGCTTGGGGACCAACAATGGTTCTTGAGTTCTGGCCACATCCAGGTTGTTGGCTCGGGTCTTGACATCTTGGGTTGTGACATCCCTTCAAATGACATGTTAAGTTCAAATTGGGTCATCTACCTTCCAATAGACATGTTGGGTTGTCACATCCCTTCAAGTGACATGTTAAGTTCAAGTTGGGTCATCTGCATTTCAATAGACATGTTGAGTTTTCACCTCCATATAAGTGGCATGTTAAATTCAAATTAGGTCGTTGTCACGACCCAAGCCTAGGGCCTAGACGTGACATGGCGAATGAGGAACCCCAAATAAGCCTCTCAAACTTGTCATCACACTTCATCGGTCGCGGAAGTACATTTAACATTAATTAACGAGAAATAGGGACTAAGGGCAAACCATTTCAAAATGACATCATAGAACAAGAGTCAAGCTCATTTACAAAATACTTGTCCAACGCACACCTCTACATACATAGATAGGACGGGGGCATGACATACTACCGGCTCCCCTCATAGTCAAAATACAATTGCAAGCTAAAGTCTCAAAACATAGGAGTAGGAAACATAACATAGCCCTCGAATCATTGAGGACTCACCAACAACTCGGATAAGCACCGTACTAGCCACGAGAATGGAGAGAAGGATCAAGAGTAGCTCCGGTCCCTACATGGTGACATCATGTAGGCAAAATATGCGTTAGTACTTGGAATGTACTAAGTATGCGGGGTGCAACACAACAATAGACAAGGACACAATCGAAATACAAGAAATAGTTTCATAGGCATTATGAATAACAATATGAGGATGCATGATCAAAGTGAAGTCAAAACATGTTTAAGTAAATCTATACTAATAGTAGATATCATATGTCTATGCATGATCCAACCAATCTATAACCCCAACTTAGGATGGGGGATGCCGTTCACACCCGGACACCCTGGTGGCAAGGTATAAACCCCTCACATGGTTGATGTTG
>WBIA01217658.1:0-10195 GCA_009849805.1 Solanum ahanhuiri | reverse complement strand
CCTCTACACCTTTGGCCGGGTGTATTGGGTCCTCTCGATGGGGCGTATACATCGGACTCCACATTTAGCTCATGTGGTTTTATGTCGGTTATTAGTAGCTCCCACAGTTCAGTCAGACTCTATTGCATTGACCATATTTCAGTATAGTCAGTATTCAGTCTCAGCATGTTATAAATTTGGTCATTGCATCAGTTAGCTCAGTATTCAGTATTTTTCAGTATCTATATCATGTTCAGATTATATCATTGCTTTATTGCTTTGTTCAGTTATATGTTATTTCAGCTTTACTCTATCCTGCATGCTTAGTACCTTTCAATTACTGACGCATACGTGCGCTACATCTTCTCGTGATGTAGGTTCAGGTTCTTAGCATCCAGATCACACTTAGATCGATTCCCGATCTTCAGTTCAGCAGCATCAGTGGTGAGTCCTCATTCTTCAAGGACTAGTGACATGTTTATCTTTATCTCTTTTAGTCTTCAGTTTCAGTTTTTCTAGATCTAGTTGGGGCATGTCCCAACATTTCTAGTCAGTTTAGAGGCTTATTTCAGACATAGTTAGATTCAGCTTAGTGTTGAGTTAATATCTTCTTTATATTAAACTCATCAGTTTTCATATATCTCAGATATAGTTTATGGGTATTCCCCATCATTTCAAACTTACTTTATGATTTAGCTTCCGCATCAGTTATTATTATCTTTAGTATGCTCATGATCATGCCAGCAGGGTTAGCTTGGGATCATTTGTGGTCCTAGGTCCCGTGTCCGCGTCTTGGGGGTAGCTTGGGGCGTGACAGAACTGATGCAGGGGTGAAGGAGATGAAAGGTGACTTCTCCCGTATGAGGCAACTGCTAGACTGTCACACTACTTCCATTAAGCAAATAGAACAATAGTTGGGGCAACTTTCAACATCACTAAACCAAAGGAAGAATGGGTCACTACTAAGTAACACTATTTAGAATCCGAAGAAGGACGTGAATCGCATGGCTATCACCACCAGGAGTGGCAAAATTCTTAATTACCCAATTTCTGAAGGTACTAAGCATGAACAGGTGTTGGAGCGAACTAGAAGAGAGAAGACTGAAGCTGAGCAGGTCGATGATGTGGAGGACGCTAAACCAATAGTAAAACCAATAGGAGAAAATGAAAAAAGTGTTGAGGGAACCATGCCTCTACAACAGACACCAAGACCACCTCCTCCGTTCCCTCAAAGGCTTAAAATGAAAGCCGAAGATGGGAAATTTTTTAAGTTCATCACCATGCTGAGACAACTATCACTGAACATCTCATTCGTAGAAGCCCTAGCGGAAATGCCAGGATATGCTAAGTTCATGAAGGACTTGGTCACGAAGAAAAGAGCTGTAAGTAAACACTGACAATGTTCATCACTGCAGTGTTATTGCTACCAGGTCTCTGGTACATAAGAAGGAGGATCCGGGTGCATTCAGCATACCGTGCACTATCAGATCAATTGAATTTGCAAAGGCCTTGTGTGACTTAGGGGCCAGTATCAATTAGATGTCGCTGGCCATCTACAAGCAATTGGGGTTATGAGTTCCAAAACCCACTGTAATGAGGTTCATGATGGCAAATAGGTCGGTGAAGCGACCTGTGGGCATCTTATGTGATGTGCTCGTAAAGGTGGACACTTTCATCATTCTGAGAGACTTCGTGATCTTGGATTGCGAAGTGGATTTTGATGTTCCCATAATTCTCGGAAGACCATTTCTGGCCACATGATGAGCATTGGTAGATGTTGAGAGTGGAAAACTGAAATTCAGATTCAACAAGAAAGAGGTAAAGTTTAAAATATGCAGGTCAATGAAATAGCTGCATGACATAAATGTGGTGTCTGTGATAGAGGACTTTGATGACGAAGAGATGGGAGTGACCATTAAGGAGAGGCTATCTATTGAAACATTAGCAGCCGTGTTGATTAATTTTGAAGCGGATTTCTGGACCGACTATGTGGAAACAGTGATTGCTTTACAGGGTATGAGAGCACACTCTTATGCTCCAAAGAAACTAGATCCAGGGCACTAACAACATCTTGGTTGCAGATTTGAATAATGAACAGGTTTAAGTTGTTATCAAAGTGTTGATAAGGTATAAAAGGGCAATTGGGTGGACCTTTGCTGACATCATTGAGATACCTCCGGGTATATGCAGTCATAAGATCCAACTTATAGAGGACTGCAGCCCAAGCATTGAACACCAGATGAGGTTAAATCCACTAATGCATGAGGTGGTAAAAAAGGAGATCATCAAGTGGTTAGATGTTGGGGTTGTGTACCCCATTTCTAACAGTCATTGGGACAGCCCAGTGCAATGTGTGCCTAAAAAGGATGGTATGACAGTGGTTGCAAATGCGAAGAATGGGTTGATCCCGCAGAGACCAGTCACTGGATGGTGAGTGTGTATGGACTACAGAAATCTGAACAAGTGGACCTTGAAGGATCACTTTCCAATGCAATTCATGGACCAGATGCTTGACATGTTGGCTAGAAATGGGTGGTACTATTTCTTAAATGTATACTCTAGCTACAACCAGATATCAATTGTTCCTGAAGATCAGGAAAAGACCATTTTACATGTCTTTATTGCACCTTTGCATTTAAATGCATGCCATTTGGATTATGTAATGCACCAGCAACTTCCCAGAGGTGTATGATGTCTATCTTTTCGGACATGGTGGAGACACTCTGGAGGTATTCATGGATGACTTTTCAGTAGTAGGTGATACTTTTGATGATTGTTTGTTCAATCTTAGCAGGGTTTTACAAAGATACGAGGAGGTCAATATAGTGTTGAATTGGGAGAAGTGTCATTTCATGGTCAAGGAAGGTATAGTCCTTGGTTACGAGGTGTCACAAAAGGGGTTAGAGGTCGACAAGGCCAAAATTGAGGTGATTAAAAAGTTACCTCTATCTATCTGTGTGAAGGGTGTTCGAAACTTTTTAGGAGATGCCAGATTTTATAGGCATTTCATCAAAGACTTCTCGAAAATTGCACACCCCTTGTGCAAGATTTTGGAGAAGGAGGTGAAATTTGGTTTTGATGAGGCATGTCTAAGAGCCTGTGAATGCCTGAAGGAGAATCTAATTTCTTCCCCAGTAATCATTGGCCCAGATTGGGCTGAACCATTTGAGGTAATGTGCGATGTTAGTGGTAGTGCCCTAGGAGTTGTGTTGGGGCAGAAGTTCAACAACATGTTCCATCCGATCTACTATGCTAGCAAGTCACTAAATGGAGCATAGCAAAACAACACTACTCGATGTGGTGTATGTCTTCGAGAAATTCAGATCCTACTTGTTGGGTACTAGAGTAATTGTCCACACGGATCATGCATCTCTGAGATACCTCATCGAGAACAAAGATGCCAAGCCAAGGTTGATCAGATGGGTGTTGCTGCTTCAGGAGTTTGATTTTGAGGTTAAGGATATGAGAGGTTGTGAAAACCAAGTGGCTGATCACCTGTCTAGGTTGGATGTTGAAAAGAAAGAGGAACTTGAGCTAGAAATTAATGATGTGTTCCCAGATGAGCGAGTATTGGCTGCAACTCTTGATCTTTTTCCTTGGTTTGTTGATTTTGCTAACTTTCTTGTTAGTGACTTGATGTCTGAGGGGCTGCCATTTCAGCAAAAGAAGAGGTTCATGCATGATGTTGGTAAATATTTTTGGGATGAACCTTATTTGTACAGGGTGTGTGCTGATAATATCATCAGGCGATGCATCCTGAAGCTAAGATGTTGCACATTCTAGAGGCCTGGCACTTCTCTCCAGTGGGTGGCCATCTTGGAGGCCCTCGGACAGCCCACAAGGTATTTCAGAGTGGGTACTACTAGCCTACGATTCATCAAGATACAATGGATATAGTAAGGAGTTCTGATGTGTGCCAGCAGCAAGGACCATCTCTCGACGCCACGAGCTACCTCTGACACCCAATCTGGAAGTGGAGCTATTTGTTGTGTGGGGAGTTGATTTCATGAGAGCTCCTATTGGTAGAAGTAGATATTGGTGGCAGTGGACTATGTGTCCAAATGGGTTGAGGCAGTTTCTCTGCCTTAGAATGATGGCAAAAGTATTGTTGGCTTTCTGAAGAAGAATATCTTTTCAAGATTCGGCACACCAAGAGCTATTATCAGTGATAGCGGGTCCCATTTTTGCAATAAGGTTTTCAGTGCTCTTTTGGCCAAATATGGGGCTAAACTACGCAAGGTGGCAACACCTTATCAGCCGCAAACGAGTGTCCAAGTAGAGGTATCTAATAGGGAAATAAAGGCAATTCTGGCAAAAACAGTGAATGCCAACAGGACAGATTGGGCACAAAAATTAGATAATGCTCTATGGGCATATCAAACAGCTTTCAAGATACCTATTGTTATCTCTCCATATCAATTACTGTTTGGAAAGGCATGTAATTTGCCAGTTGAGCTTGAGCATAGGGCACTCTGGGCTTTGAAGAAGCTTAACCTTAGTTGGTGAAACTGCAAACCTGAGACTGGATCAAATCAATGATATGGATGAGTTTTTCTTCAGAGCATATGAGTGGTCTGCACTATTCAATGAGAGGATGAAATTGTATCATGATAAGCATATTGAGAAGAGAATCTTCACTCCTGGTGACTTAGTGTTACTTTTCAATTCTAGACTTCGTCTGTTTCTGGGGATGCTGAGATCTGAATGGTTTGGACCTTTTAAGGTAACTTGGGTGTTTCAGTCGAGTGCTATTAAGCTTGAGAATGACAAGGGTGAGAGGTTCAAGGCTAATGGTCAGCGAATCAAGGCATACTTGGGAGTTCCAGAAGAAGTGAAAATAGTGGAGGAATGTAAGCTTGAAGAAGTCTGAGTAATCAAGTAACCTGCGTTGCGACGCGACGTTAAATTGTGCGCTGCTTGGGAGGCAACCCAAGATTGTAAATGTACTAGGTAGTTTAAATTTTAGCATTTTTTTAGTTTTATAGAATCACTAGGTGTTGATGCATGCAGGAAAGCTTTGGACTATGAATTGTAGAACTGGTGCAGGAAGCCTTTCACGGGCAGTCCCACTAACTGTGGTGTCCTTCATGGGCAACTTCACGGCCCATGACATGCACCTACATAATAAGGGAGCTACTGGAAAGTGGTTCACGGAAAGTTTCACGATCCGTCAGACTATGTACGAACCGTCTAGCCTCTCGTGAACCTCAGGTAAGTGTACTTCATTTAAGTCATGTTCACGGACCACTATACAGACCGTGGTGCCCTTCACGGGCAACTTCACTATCACTGAAATTCGACCCGGCCCGCGCGTATGGAAAGATTAAAACGAAACGTATATATGTCTCTTCAAACCCTAAGGGTCAGTTTTTTTCTTCCCATTCTATCTTCCATAACGGTTATCAAACTCATAAAAAAGTCTTTCACCATCCATAAAGTCTCCATTCATCAGAGAATCGAAATGGTAGTCCTAGTTTGTCAAGAATTTCAACTTAAAAGTCATCTTCTTCTTTTTGGGTGAAATTTTACTCTAATTCCAAGTAAATTCTTTTATAACTTGTTATAAGTTTGATCTTGTCTAAAAACAAGTTAGATTTACTTCGATTTAGTCAAATTTAGCATAATTATGTGATGAACTATTGTGGTTGATATTTAATTGTTGTGGGTTAGTTTGAATTGGGTAAATTTGATGGTTCTTGTGTATGGGTATGATGAAGTTAGGAGAAATTGGTGTTTAATATTGACATTAGTGTGAATTTGAGTCCATATTGTATATAAGCAAGAATAACCATGTGTATTTTTACAATGTAAATTGTGGAGAGTGAGGAGTCGAAATCATTTGTATGTGGGTTTGTGCGTATTAGATGAGTATTATTATTATTTGCATTATGCTTGATGAATATTAGTGGAGTTAGTCGTCACATTGTGATCCTGTGCTAAAAAATAGGTGTAGCCTATCCTATAGTGAAGTCGAGGGAAACAAGGACTGCATGATTGGCAAAGAGTAAGACCACGATAGGCTTCACGGACCATGGAAGCCACCACGAGCCGTGAAACCGCTCATGGACCACACTTAGGTATTCCATACACCCACTGGATATGTTCACGAGCGTTATCACAGACTGTGGTTCACTTCACGGGCCGTGAAACCTTTCGTGAACAACACTTGTTTCAGTCCCGTGCTATACATTGATTCTGTCTTAAGTCCACGAGAGGTTTGACGGACAATGGTACTCACCACGGCCTGTGTGATCTTCCGTATAAAAAAAACAATCTAAACTTAATTTTTTTTTCTGTTTTGTATTTCCATTCCGTGGCCTTTCCCAATGATAGATTGGGTGATGACATTCTTAAGGCAAGGTTTCACATTGTAATTACACAGGGGGATTCTGAGAACCCGATTGTGTGTCATTTTACTGATTTGCGTACTAATGGGTGTTTGTGTTTCTCAGGTACTATGGCTCCCCGAAGAAAAAATGCAGTTCCACCTTCCTCACCTCCTGCTTCTCAATCGGAAGGTGGTAACGCTTCAAAGTCTAGTGGTTCTGAGGTCATATAAACACTACCATTGAGGAGCATTCACCTCGAACTACTAGATCCCAGACAGCGAGGGCCATTCTCCAGAACACTCATTCCAGTCTGAAGAGAAAGGTAATAGTTCTAGTAACGATGAGTAATCATGTGGCCAGTCTGATAATGGATCGGGAGGTAGTTCAAAGTCTGAAAGTGGCTCTCAAGAGGATGCAACCACCCCTCCACCTGCAGTAGAAATAGAAGCTAAGACTGAAGCACACGATGAGACAGGTGATGTAAAAGGAGATGAAGAGATTACCACTGATGATACCATGATCTGATATGTTCACATCCATGAACATGACCCTACAGCGAGACAATAGCTGATTGATTTTTTCCGTTCTATGTAAACTATGAACAGGACCGAAGAGTGCTTTAATAATGGAATTGTGACCAAGTCTGGCAGATTTAAGATGAGACAAATCATGCCTGAGACCAGAGTGTTGATGGCTGATAACAAATCATTCCCTGACATTTAAAGGATATTTCAGCTTCATCAATTTGACTGGATGAACAACGCACTTGGAAAATATTATAGCCACCTAACTAGAGAATTTTATGCTTCTTATGCAGCCACATTGATGAACTTTGCTGCAGAAACTGTGGGGTCCACTCAACTCTATTATGGTTCGGGGCACATCTATGGATATCTCTGAGGCTACTATCAACAAGATGTTGCATGGCCTAGAATACAAAGCACCAGCTTCAGTTAGCCTTTTTTAGGGCAAACATCATGCAGTCACCTGTGAAACTGAGATGGAGGTTCAGAGTTCTCGGGAGCGGGGCTTGCGCGGGATTGCAAGGCAAATTGCTTTAGAGGGGGAGAATGCATCTTGGGTTACAGGAACAGAGGTACTCATCACTAAAGTTTCATTGTCTTTTCCAGCCAAGGTTTGGCGGGCTATTGTCCATACACAGTTGCGGCCTATCAGTAATGATAACACCCTGTCTCCCTTACTGGCATCCTTGGTAGCTTGCCTCATGGCTGGTTAACCAGTCAATGTGGGTAAGATCATAGCTACAAAAATGCAGGACAAGGCACAAAATAAGAGAGTCGGACTTCTATTTCCCTGTATGATAGGGAAATTGTGTCGGTAAGCAAACATTCCCCCAAACAGGCTAGTGGACAGATGGGGTGAGGCCTTCAAACTCACCCAGGCATCCAAAATCAAAGATGTCACGAACCATCTCTTTGGTGCAAAATCTGGAGTTGTGGGTTCTTTGGCAGATGTTCCTCACGTACCAATTGACATTCCACATGCAGATAGAGGGCCCAAGCAAGGAGAGTCATCACAGCCATCTACAGAGGCGCCACCGCCACCAGCTTCAGCCTCACAGGCTCCAGGTGCTTTTGTCACTATTCTTACTTTATTCCTTGAGAAATTAGTTGTAGATCAGCGCCAAACTAGGACCTTAGTCGACCATATTATACACTAGATCGAGATGTGTTAGCTACGGAAAAGAGGATAAAAGATTAGACGCGGAAGGTACTGGATGTCTTAAACGACAGGATAGATGGTTTAGAGATCCTTGTCCAGGATCGGTTGTATGCTGCAAGTTCAGTAAACACTGATGAGTTCAAGAAGCAATTGACCGAGATGCAAGCTCGAGTTGCTCAACTGGTTGAGAAGCCAGTACAGATGCCAACTCCGATCATGCCATACTCATTGATGAACTTTTTCAGTGAGCCGCCTACTACTTGATCCCTTAATGACGTCTGGGGGGGAACTCCCTAAGACAAAGTCCGGTAAGAGAAAACACAAAATCGGAGAGTCTGATCCAGAGTTGGGTTCTGAGAAGGCACCCATTGATAAGGGTACCGACGCTGATCCAGCTACCGGTGCCTAGTGCGTCAAAGGTATGACCCCTCCTCAGAGCCTTGTTTTGGTTTTCTTCATTGACTTTGAGGGAAAAGTCTTTTTGTTTGGGGAGGGCTTGGTGAGCAACCTGCCTTTTTTAGCTGCTAGAATGAGTGGAGATTGACTCTGTGTTTTTTCCTGATAAATTGTGAATGTTGTGTTTGGATTCTGATGAAGAGATAAAAGTTTGTGTGTGTTGGGCTGTACAACAATTATTTTTGTTTGAAATGAGGACGTTTAATATGAAATTTGACTGTTAGGATCTTTAGATGACATCTTAGGTACTTACATGTTGAACATTGCTAGTTTGATGAATAAATTGGTGAACTAATAAACTGGAAAATGTAATCATGTGTCATGTGTGTGTTACGTTTGCTTGAAGTTTAACGCTAGGAGCAGAAACTAGAACTTGCCTGAGTAGTCTTGCTTATATCTGAGAATAACCAGATAGGAAAGGATCAGTAGGCCATTTTTGCTAAGCCATTAAAAAGTCAAAAATAAAACAACCAAATAAAAAGCTTATCACTTGAAACTGATTTGAGCCTGAAAATCAATTTTGTTCTTACCCATTAAAAATCATATCCTTGGGTCTCCGAAGATACGATGTCACAACGCAGGCCAAAAGCCTAAGTTGAGGGTGATTGCAACCCGAGCAGAAAGAAGAAGTGAAAAACAAGGTTCAACCAGTTAGCTGAAAGCACAAAAACAATTAAAAAAAGAATAAGAAAAAGAAAATAATGGCTACTGGGATGTTCTGAAATGAAGAAAAAGAGGGAATCACTCAGAAAGAGTTGTGTGGAAATGAAACTTTTGAGAACCTAGGGACTAGTCATTCACAAACCCAAATATCCATTCCCTAACCTGAGCCTATGTTACAAGCCGATAAAGCCCTACAGTTATCCTATTCCGGGTGTTTGAAAGATAGAGCGTAGAAAGCAAGGGCAAGTCTATGGTCTTTTGTTGTTAGTGTTAGAAGTTCTTTGAGAGTGCTAGCGTAGAACTTAGTCTCAATTATCATGAGTGAGGGACTTCTTTGGTGTCATGAGGACACAGTGATTGCCTTTGATAGTTAGATTGTGTTAGCTGATAATACATAAGCATAAACATGGTCGACTTTGAGTAATGGGATGTCAAATATTGACCATTGCATGACGGATCGTCAAAGTGCCCGTGGAGTTGCCCTGACAGTTCAGTTCTACTTCGAGTAGGACTCATTTTAAACATTCTATTTGAATTAATTAGGTCTTTTTTTAGTTTTTAGCTCATCTTATCTTGAACGAGGGACAAAGTTTCAAATATTCTTAGCTTTAGTTTTTGATGATTAACATTGAATCAAGTTTCGAAGTTGGATTTCCAGTTTTGGAATTATCAAGTGCTTATCGATTTTGCATATTTTCA
This sequence comes from Solanum ahanhuiri, assembly GCA_009849805.1. Lineage (NCBI taxonomy): Eukaryota > Viridiplantae > Streptophyta > Magnoliopsida > Solanales > Solanaceae > Solanum > Solanum ahanhuiri. Next base: position 386 of record WBIA01217658.1, on the reverse strand, counting down.
TAAGTACTTTCTTATCATGTTTTCATTACATAATTATGTATGTTTACGTGAAATCATAAGAGGCTAAATACCACAACTGGGATTGTGGGATTTATGACGTAAATCTAAGTGTAATTTCGTAAGACGAGTGGAAGGCAATTTATATCTACAAATTATAATTTAGCTTTCGTTATTCATGTATTCTAATGAGTGCATGCATTAGAGTGTAGCATGTATCTCTCATTTGTTTGAGAGAAAAATGATGGTTGGGACAAAGCTGAATTTACCTGATGAAATGGAGTTAAAGTTTGAGTCCGACAGGAAAGAACTTTAAAACTATTATAAGCGGGAGTAAAATTATTATTTTTTATTAACAACCAACTTTATTAATCAAAAGTAATCGTTAC
>WBIA01217650.1:0-131937 GCA_009849805.1 Solanum ahanhuiri | reverse complement strand
TCCAAGTCTAAATTCTTGGAGATGAAACCCTCTTCTTCTTTAATTTTTCAAAACCCTCTCAAACTTAGAGCAAAAATATCCAAAGTACTATTCTAAGTTAAAAAATTATAATAAAAATGTTCCACCCTAAAATTAAAACTCTAACTAGTATTTATAGTTATCACAGATTTGTGCTGCAGTGGATCGTTCGACGTTATTAGTCGAAATCATCGATCAACTCTGTGATTCGCCCTTAGGCGTAGTTCATCACTGTCTTGTACCAACCTTCAGCATCGTCGTGCTCTGGGCCATAGGGCGACATGGTACTGCTTCGCGTAACTGCTCGGCGATGCGCCGACTTGTCCGGTTTTCCGCCGACTTGATCCTTTTCTTCAGGGCTTAGTACACTGGAAAAAAAGTGGACTCGGCGATCCTCAGGCCTTCATTTCTTCGTTATCCTTATCCTTTTCGTTCCTTTTTGCGACGTAGTGTCCATGCTTTCCTTAGAACTTCAAATACCTGAAACTTAAGGGTTTTCATAAGATATTGAGATAAAATAAGTATTTGAGGACAGAATTTCTATTAAAATATAGCCCTGAATGAGTCCAATTTGTAGACTCATCATAAATCAACCATAAATAAGTATTATCCAACCCTTTGGAATCATACCTAACTATACCCTCAATTTGGAAGAAACCCTAGCTTAGATTAGGGTTCTTCTTCACAAATTAGGGGAAATCCTTAGGGGAATTTATGGGTGGAAGAAACCATAGATGAAAAGCTAAACATACCTTTAATAAAAGCCCTAGCACAAGCTCTCAACGATGGACTTTTTTGTAGACCCAAGCTTCAAGCTCTATCTTATTCTTCAATTAAGGTTCTTCTTAGAGAGCGAAATATTCTATGGAGAGGATGAAATGGGGTTTCTTTTGATTCTAGGGAGAATGACTTAATTGAGCTAAACTTAGGTCTAATAGGCTTACATAGTTGGTAGGAAAGTAATAGAATAATGTAGGGTCAACTTTGGTAAAGAACTAAGGACCCTAAATGTTTTAACTTAAAATTTACTTACCACCGCGACTTAGCTCGCGCTTTGCACCCCCATGGCTCGTCAAGTGCACTAGGTGACTCGCCAAGTGGACCCTTGGCTTGTCCAAATTTCCAGTAAGGTCCAAAAATAGGCAGTTCACTAGGCAATCTAGGGAGGCAGCTTGGCGACTCGCCAATCCATTCGGCAAGCCATGGCTTGACTCGCCCATTCTCCCACTACTTAGGCTAAGGGGGTAGCCCACTAGGCGATCCCAAGTGCCCTTTGGTGCATCGCCAAGTGCCTTGGGCGATCATGCTGCCCAATCGCCAACTACACACCAAAGAGAACAAGTTTTCTTTCACTCTACCTTGATAGCTTAGGTCCCTGCCCACTCCCTAGAATTGACAACCCCTCATACCAAGGCTTAGATCCCTAGCTTAAGGCCCTAGTTTAGTCTACTAGTTTTTGGGGCGTTACATCGGGCATGTGGTATTCAAGGACATGATTGTGATGGACTTAGTGAAGATTGAGGCACTGCGTGATTGGGTTAGGTGCATCTCCGCGATAGAGATTCAAACCTTCATTGGGTTGTAGGCAACTATAGACAGTTTGTCGAGGGCTTCTCTTTTATATATGTGTCATTGACTAGACTGACTAGATTGGATGTTCCCTTCGAGTGGTCTAATGAGTATGAGGCGGTCTTTCTAAAGCTCAAGGATTTGCTTACAACCGCTTCTATTTAGACTCTTCTAGTTAGGGGCGGGGGTTTATGGTGTATTGTGAAGCATCCATCATTAGTTGGGGTTGTCTTTTGATGTAGCAGAGTTGTGTTATTGCATATGACTCAAGGCATCTTAAGGTGCATGAGCAGTATCAAGCTCCTAATGGATTATAACCTCTCAATTTTGTATCATCCTAGCAAGGTAAATTTAGTGGTGGATGTCTATACCCAAAATAAGGTGAGTACGTGGATCTATTGTAATGACCCTAAAAACAAATAAGTGAAACTAGAGCCTAATGTGTGTGTGCTTACGTTGTTGTGAGGTTTCAGGGTGTATGATGTTGTCCCGAGCCGTGGTTGAGGGGTTTAGGGGTTAAACGTCAAGGTACGGCTCCCCATGGACCACCCTAGGGGTCCTTAAGGAGGACCCTAAGTCTAACCTCCAAGACCCTTTGAAACTAGAAACTTGTCAAAAATGGGGTGACCTACGGAAAGGGTCCACTCCCCGTAGGTCCATCCATGCCCTGTGGATGGCCTCCGTAGGTCATGGACCCCAAATGCACATCTCTCACCAAAACCATGAAGACACAGGACGGCCAATGGTCCTACCCACGATCCGTGGGTGGGGGTCTCGTGGTTCACACCTGTTTGCTGTCAAATGGTTCGCTCATGGGGGGTGAATTTACCAATTCCTAATAAAGTTGGGGGATGGTTATTTTAAGTTATTTATGGTATTTTAAGAGTATTAAATGTGTTAAAACATATTTTAGACTTCATTATTTTTAAAACCCCAAAGTTAGAAACCTCTCTTCCCCAAAAGCTCTCTCTCTAGAAACCTCCATTAGAGGTGAAGACCTCAAGCTTTCAAGGTCAAATCTTCAAGGTTTTCAAAGGATTTTCATGGAATTATTCTCTAATAGGTATGGTAGTCCTCATACTTGTCTAATTTTCATTCAAGGAGCCAATTCAAAGGTGATTTCTCGTTATGAAAAATCTAGGGTTTTACTCAATCTCATGGGTTCTTTCATCAAACGTTTTCAAATGGTTTCTAATGACAAATTATGATTGTATTGGTGTTTAATTGATGATTTATGAGGAAAAATACTCTATGAACCCATGAATTCTCTCAATTCCTAAAGTGTGCCTTTATGAAGTGGGTTTGTTGATCATGAATGAATGTTGATGGATTATACCTAAATTGATTTAGGTTGTTGAATTGAAGCACTATTCATGCCTAATTGTAGTAGTTAAAGGTTTGTTGGTGACTTGTGATAATGGCCTTGAAGGAGCAAGTGATGACCTAATTACATGTTGAAGTAGAATTATGCTTGAGCTATTGATCCACTTGAAAGGTGGAGGTGTTTAATTACTATGTGTATTTTGATCATGGTCTTGAAGGCATAGTATGAGGAATTGAAGTATTATCATGATATTGAATATATGAATGTGATGTGAAGGATATGCATGTGATTTCAATGATAGAATGATGATCATGTATAGAATATAAATGTGTTATTATTGAAAGGCTATTTCTCAATTTAACACTCATGAATGATGATGATGGAATGTGAAGGATTTCTTCTGTGTATTGATGACTCTTGAATTGATAGGCTTATAGCATTCCTTTCTAAAGATTTAATGAATTAATGTAATGAACACTCTAGAATCGATAGGCCAATGGCATTCTTTTCCTAATGAGTCAATGTACCATGAATCGATAGGCTTATGGCATACCTTTCATTAGTATTTTAATGTGATTGTCATGACCCGGAGGTACACCCCGGATGTAACACGGCGTACTCGACCCTGAAGGGGATTCATACAAGCCTCATAGCTTTCTTGAAAATAAGAACATAGGAAAATAGAGAAGAATTAAAAACTTTATTTTACAATCGAAGACATTTTCATTAAAAAGCAAGCGGAAGACTTTCTAGACTTTGTATCAAACCATCTAATACTTTGAATATAACATTGGGACTTAGCCCATACAAAAGCTTTAACATAAACTAAAAGACATAAAACGAATATAATGGGTTTTATCCTCGAAACAATGAGGACTCACAAACTCTTCATCTTCAAGCACCTTAGAAACCTATTCTTCAAGCATAGAACACTAATATATCCAAACCCTACATTTGTAGTAAAAATGGAGAAATATGGGTTAGCACATTAGATGTACTAAGTATGGAAGCCATGCAAAAACATGCTTAAAACGGACATTTATTTGAAAGTCATGCTTTTATGCAATTTCGGTAAAACTTCATGAATATAAACATAAGAGGCATAATATTCAAACATAACCAACATACAAGTCATTTCACCATATTAGAACATAAACATCATATAAACCATTACCTTTCCATTAAGCCTTCACATCATGTAACCCTCAAGCTATACCTTGTGCAATGTATGGATAGCGTCCCATACCACCATCCACACCAAAGTACCACCTTAAGGTTACTAAAAGTGAACTTACCATTCATCCTTTCCACCTTACAATAAAGCATATAAGAGACTTAAACATTACATAATTCATATCATCACATAAGGAACATCACCTAAGACAACCCCTAAGTAATACTTGTGCAATGTGCAAGTAGCATCCCATACTAGTACTCACACTAAGTACTCCTTTGGAATCACCATAATCAAGGCACATTCATATACAATAAGTCATAACAAGAAAGTAAATCATAATACAATCCAAGAATAGCATGTATCTTTACATCTAAGCATATAAGAGTCAACATTCCTCAATAAATTCACTTAGAGGACTTTCATACATTAGTCATTAAGATTTAGAGAACTCACTATGACCCTCTCAAAACCTACTCATGGATGGCATTCCATACTAGCACCCACACTTCATAGAATTCCTTAAGAAGCCATAATGCATATCACACATGATGGGAATAAGCGTTTAACCGACAAAGACCATGTGAGCTAGATATGGAATCTGGTGTCATATAACCCCATACCGTAAAAGGTGGTCTACTTGTCTAAGGTAGACCGGTAACATTAGCTCAGATATAATCCGCTAGCTAATATCGTATGTGGGAACATAGTTAGGGGATAGGAAGATGTTCATTGGAACTCCAACCTAACATTGGGAGAGTTTCCATCTAACCATATCCACTTGGTGCTTAGTTTACATACCAATAGATTATTTCATTCACATTATATTAGTGTACTAGGGAGGAATGTCATAGGCCTATCGACGCAAGATACATCATTACCCAAGAAAGGAATGCTATATGCCTATCGATTGATAACTCTAGAGTCCTCATGAAAGGAATGCCATAATCCTATCGATTCATGGTTCCTCATTACATGCTTATACTCCTGAAAGGAATGCCATATGCCTATCGATTCATGGTACATTGACTCATTAAGAAAGAAATGTTAATATCCTATCGATTCTAGAGTCTTCATTACATTAGATCATTTATGAAAGGAATTCCTTAAGCCTATCGATTCATATCCAACAAGTCAAGGCATATTCATTATACAAGAAAGGATGCATAAGCCTACAAATTCTAGATTCAACATTCACATTACTTTCATTTGTATAAGAAAAGTATGCCTAAGCCTACCTATTCAAGATACAACAATACATAGAAGAAACCCTTCACAATCCATCATCATCATTCATGAGTGTCAATTGAGAATATACTATCCACAACAACACAATTACATTCTATACATGATAATCATTCTATCATTGAAATCAGATGCATATCCTTCACTTCATAATTATACATAGTAATAAACACCTGCACCTTTCAAGTGAATCAACATCTCTAACAAAATTCTACTTCAACATAAAATTAGGTCATACTTCCCCTTTCAAGGCCATGATCACAAATTGTCAACTCACCTTTCATTACTACAATTAGACATGAATACTGAAACAATTCAACAATCTAAATCAATTTAGGCATAATCCATTAACATTCATTCATGATCAACAAACCAATTCATAAAGGCAAAAAATTTAGGAATTGAGAGAATTCATGGGTTTATAGAGTATTTTCATCATAAATCATCAATTAAACACCAATACAATCATAATTTGTCATTAGAAAAGATTTGAAAACGTTTGATGAAAGAACCCATGAGATTGAGTAAAACCCTAGATTTTCATAATTTGAAATCACCTTTGAATTGGCTCCTTGAATGGAAACTTAGACAAGGATGAAGACCACCATACCTATTAGAGAAGAACTCCACGAAAATCCTTCGAAAACTTTGAAATCTTGACCTTGTAAACTTGAAGTCTTCACCTCCAATGGAGGTTTCTAGAGAGACAAAGCTTATGGGGAAGAGAGGTTTCTAACGTTGGGGTTTTGAAATAATGAAGTCTAAAATATGTTTGAATGCTTTCTAATATTCTTAAAATACTTTAAAAAACTTAAAATAACTGTCCAAACACTTAACTAAACTAATTAGCTAATTACCAAACAACCCCTCACTAAGGCCGACTTGGATAGAAAACTATAGCCATCGACTGACAATGGATGGTGTCACAGACCAAACTGTCACCTTCGTGGTTCGTGGCTGCAGCATGGTTTGGGGCCCCTTGACCTACGGAGGTCATCCATGGGGCGTGGATGGACCTTCGGGGCATGGGCCCCTTTCATAGGTCAATCCATTTTTGGGAAGTCTTGGTTTTCCTTGGGGTCTTGGGGGTTAAGCTTAGGGTCCTCCTCAAGGTCCCCTAGGGTGGTCCATGGGAAGTCATACCTTGACGTTTAAACCCTAAAACCCTCAACCATAGCTCGGGACAACATAAAAAAATATGAGACCTCACTCAAACGTCACATCAACTCAAGGACACACAAGTTAGGCTCTAGTTTCACTAATTCGTTTTTAGGATCGTTACATTATATCCCACTTAGAAACATTCATCCTCGAATGACACTTAATATACATTAAGGGGTAACGACTCAAGACTAGCAGTCCATCATGCATGAAATATCATATACAATGCACAAAACTAGGTGGAAACATCAACTCCACATCAACAAGCTCAATGCAACACAAGCAACTAGGAACTACATCTACAATCTCATTATGCATGAAATCATCAACATTTCTCATTTCATTGGAGGCCTTACCTTCTCCAACTCATATCATTCTCATCATACAAACATTTAGCAAAATTTGCAATTTCTTGATAAAGCACATTTATGCATGTTCAACATTTAACCTCATGAGGCATATAGACAACTCTTACTAAATGCAAATCAACACGAGGAACATAAATCATGAAAACTCATTTTCTCATATAAACATGAATTCAACTAGAGCATGCATAACATAATGAGACCATGGAAACACATATTCATTCATGACTCCAAAACATGAAACAAGCTACAAGGAACTCTTGGTCTCAAGCTTGAATAGAGATAGAAGGAAAGAGATAAGGTTATCAAAAACTCTCAACACCCTTACTATTCAACATACTATCCCGCACTTAAGGGAAAACCCAACTAAGACTTATCATGAACATAACAAAGGAACCTCAATAAGACATTCACACTATAAGGAACTATTACATACCGGAGCTTTAATACTAGGAAGGTCCTCATTAAGCAACTCTTGCTCACAACCAACCTTACCAACCCCACTTAGGGTCTCATATGAGTCTACCACACCGGATCTAAACTCCTCAAACTCCCTACACCTCTTAAGGTGAGATTACCAAACAAGCCTAACTCATGAACATCAAGGACACTCCACAAGCTTGCCATCTAAGAACATTATCTCCTCCCTTAGGGGTAAGCTTATACAAACTCCTTACAATTCTAAGGTCGGAGAAAAACATCACTATAGATTCACACTCATCACCCAAGGTAATTCTAAACTAAGGAAAATTACACTTATACCCTCTTATAAGGAGTCTACTTACTCAACAAATCAAAGCATTTCTAAAACACCTCATTTCATCAACTCTTTCAACATACCTCAAAACTCATCATGATCTTCTATCAACAACGCACAAAACCATGAAGCAACCTCTTTATACTAAAGGTAACCTCACAATTAATCATCTCAAATCTACCATTACAAGACTTATCTAGTCACATAACGACAATTAACATCAATACTCACCTTTTTCTCCCTCGATCCTCGCAACATAATCCTTCCAAGTGGTCACATTTTCAAGACCACCGGATAAGGAGCAAGAGAGAAACATTATAGAGCTAAAATCTATGGAAAGACTTGAAGATTGAAGAAGTGAGGATTTTTTAACAACCAATAGCCACCTATTCATAATGTGGCGCGCTTCACATTATGAACAAGACTCTACTAGATGTGGTTTGAGACAACCTATGACCATTCTAAATTCTTGTACTCTGATACCATGTTTGTCATGACCCGAAGGTACACCCCAGATGCAACACGGCGTACTCAACCCCAAAGAGATCTCATACAAGCCTCATAACATTCTTGAACATCAGAACATAGGAAAATAGAGAAGAATTAAAAAATTTCTTTTACAATTGAAGACATTTTAATTAAAAAGCAAACGGAAGACTTTCTAGACTTTGTATCAAACCATCTAATACTTTGAATATAACATTGGGACTTAGCCCATACTCCTTAGAAACCTTAGAGGACTCACAAAGTCTTCATGTTCAAGCACCTTAGAAACCTATTCTTCTAGCATAAAACATCAATATCTCCAAACCCTACACATGTAGTAAAAATGGAGAAATATGGGTTAGCACATTAGATGTACTAAGTATGGAAGCCATGCAAAAACACGCTTAAAATGAACATTTATTTGAAAGTCATGCGTTTATGCCATTTTGGTAAAACTTCATGAATATAAACATAAGAGGCATAATATTCAAACATAACCAACATACAAGTCATTTCACCACATTTGAACATAAACGCCATGTAAACCATTACCTTCACATTAAACCTCCACCTCAAGTAACCCTCAAGCTATACCTTGTGCATTGTATGGATAGCGTCCCATACCACCATCCACACCAAAGTACCACCTTAAGGTCACCAAAAGTGAACTTACCATTCATCCTTTTCACCTTTACAGAATAAAGCATATAAGAGACATAAACATTACATAAGTCAAATCATCACATAAGGACCATCACCTAGAAAACCCCTAAGTCATACTTGTACAATGTGGAAATAGAATCCATACTACTACTCACACGAAGTACTCCTTTGGAATAACCATAAGCAAGGCACATTCACTTACAATAACTCATAACAAGAAAGTAACTCATAATACAATCCAAGTATAGCATGCACCTTTACATCTAAGCATATAAGAGTCAACATTCTTTAATAGCTTCATTTAGAGGACTATCATACATTGAGAAGACTTTCGTACATTTAGAGGACTTTCATACATTAGTCATTAAGACTTAGATAACTCACTATAACCCTCTCAAAGCCTACTCGTGCAATGCATGGATGGCATTCCATACTACCACCCACACTCCATAGAACTATTAAGAAACCATAATGCACATCTCACATTATAGGAATAAGCGTTTAACCGAAATAGACCATGTGAGCTAGATATGGAATCCGGTATCATATAACCCCACACCGTAAAAAGGTGGTCTACTTGCCTAAGGTCGACCGGTAACATTAGCTTGGATAGAATCCGCTAGCTAATATCCTATGTGGGCACATAGTTTTGGGATAGGAAGATGTTCATTGGAACTCCAACCTAACAATGAGAGAGTTTCCATCTAAACATATCGACTCGGTGCTTAGAACATTCCCATATATTATAATTCATTCACATTACATTAGTGTACTAGGGAGGAATTCCATAGGCCTATCGACCCAAGATACATCATTACCCATGAAAGGAATGCTATAAGCCTATCGATCCATGGTGCATTCAAGGATAACTCTAGAGTCCTCATGAAAGGAATGCCATAAGCCTATCGATTCATGGGTCCTCATTACCTGCTTATACTCATGAAAGGAATGCCATATGCCTATCGATTCATGATACATTTACTCATTAAGGATGAAATGCCATTAGCCTATCGATTCTAATGTTTTCATTACATTAGATCATTTATGAAAGGAATGCCTTAAGCCTATCGATTTATATCCAACAAGTCAAGACATATTCATTATACAAGAAAAGTATGCATAAGCCTGCCAATTCTAGATTCAACATTCACATTACTTTCATTTGTATAAGAAAAGGATGCCTAAGCCTACCTATTCAAGATGAAACAATATATAGAAGAAATCCTTCACATTCCATCATCATCATTCATGAGTGTCAATTGAGAATATACTATCCACAACAACACAATTACATTCTATACATTATCTTCATTCTATCATTGAAATCACATGCATATCCTTCACTTCATAATCATACATAGTAATAAACACTTCCACCTTTCAAGTGATTCAACATCTCTAACACAATTCCACTTCAACATGAAATTAGGTCATACTTCCCCTTTCAAGGCCATGATCACAAATTATCAACTCACCTTTCAATACTACAATTAGACATGAATAGTTATACAATTCAACAATCAAAATCAATTTCGGCATAATCCATTAACATTCATTCATGATCAACAAACCCACTTCATAAAGGTACAATTTAGGAATTGAGAGAATTCATGGGTCCATAGAGTATTTTCATACTAAATCATTACTTAAACACCAATACAATCATAATTTGTCATTAGAAACCATTTGAAAACTTTTGATGAAAGAACCCATGAGATTGAGTAAAACCCTAGATTTTCATAATTTGAAATCACCTTCGAATTGGCTAACTGAATTGAAAATTAAACAAGGACGAAGACTACCATAGCTATTAGAGAAGAACTCCACAAAATCCTTTGAATACCTTTAAATCTTGACCTTGGAAACTTGAAGTCTTCACTCTCTAATGGAGGTTTCTAGAGAGAGCTTTTGGGGAAGAGAGGTTTCTAACTTTGGGGTTTTAGAATAATGAAGTCTAAAATATGTTTGAATGCTTTTAATACTCTTAAAATACTTTAATAAACTTAAATAACCGTCCAAACACTTAACTAAAATAATTAGCTAATTACCAAACAACCTCTCACTAAGGCCGACTTGGACAGAAAACTATAGCCATCCACGAAACCCCCATCCACGGACCATGGATGGGGTCACAGACCATACTGTCACCTTCGTGGTTTGTGGATGCAGCATGGTTTGGGACCCTTGACCTACGGAGGTCATCCACGGGGCGTGGGTGGACCTATGGGGCATGGACCCCTTTCATAGGTCAATACATTTCTGGGCAATCTTGGTTTTCCTTGGGGTCTTGGGGGTTAAGCTTAGGGTACTCCTCAAGGTTCCCTTTGCTGGTCCATGGGGAGTCGTACCTTGATGTTTAACCCCTAAACCCCTCAACCATAGCTCGGGACAACATAAAAAAACATGAAACCTCATTCAAACCTCACATCAACTCAAGGACACATAAGTTAGGCCCTAGTTTCACTTATTTATTTTTAGGGTCGTTACATTATCCCCCACTTAGAAACATTCATCCTCGAATGACACTTGATATACATTAAAGGGTGGTAATGACTCGAGACTAGCATTCCATCATGCATGAAATATCATAAACAATGCACAAAACTAGGAGGAAACATCAACTCCACATCAACAAGCTCAATGCAATACAAGCAACTGGGAACTACATCTACAAACTCATTATGCATGAAAACTTCAACATTTCTCATTTCATTGGAGGCATTACCTTCTCTAACTCATATCATGCTCACCATACCAACATTAGGCATCATATGCAATTTCTTCATAAAGGACATTTAGGTATGTTCAACATTTAACCTCATGAAGAATATAGACAACTCATACTAAATGCATATCAACAGGAGGAACATAAATCAGGAAAACTCATTTTCTCATATAAACTTGAATTCAACTAGAACATTCATAACATAAGGAGACCATGGAAACACATATTCACTCATGACTCCAAAACATGAAACATGCAACAAGGAACTCTTGGCCTCAAGCTTGAATAGGAATAGAAGAAAAGAGATAAGGATATCAAAAACTCTCAACAGCCTAACTATTCAACATACAATCCCCCACTTAGGGGAAAACCCAACTAAGGCTTTTCATGAACATAACAAAGGAACCTCAATAAGACATTCACACTATAAGGAACTATCACATACCAGAGCTTTTATACTAGGAAGGTCCTCATTAAGTAACTCTTTCTCACAACCAACCTTACCAACCCCACTTAGGGTCTCATATGAGTCTACCACACCGGGTCTTAACTCCTCAAACTCCCTACACCCCTTAAGGTGAGAATACCAAACAAGCCTAACTCATGAACATCAAGAACACTCCACAACCTTGCCATCTAAGTACATTATCTCCCCCCATAGGGGTTAGATTATACAAAATCCTTACAACACAACTTCTTTCAATTCTAAGGTCGGAGAAAAACATCACTAAACATTCACACTCATCAAGCAAGGTGATTCTAAACCAAGGTAAATTACACTTATAGGCTCTTATAAGGAGCCTACTCACTCAACACATCAAAATATTTATAAAACACCTCATTTCATCAATATTTTCAACATACCTCAAAACTCATCATGATCTTCTTTCAACAACACACATAATCATAAAGAAACCCCTTCATACTAAAGGCAACCTCATAATTAATCATCTCAAATCTACCATTACAAGACTCATCTAGACGCATAACCACCATTAACATCAATCCTCACCTTTTTCTCCCTCGATCCTTGCAACATAGGCCTTCCAAGTAGTCACATCTTCAAGACCATCGAATAAGGAACAAGAGAGAGACATTATAAGGCTAATCTCTATGACACAACTTGAAGAATGAAGAAGTGAGACTTTCTTAACACCCAATAGCCTCCTATTCATAATGTGGAGTGCTTCACATTATGAACAAGACTCTACTAAATGTAGTTTAAGACAACCTAAGACCATTCTAAAATCATGTGCTCTGATACTATATTTGTCATGAGCCAGAGTTATACCCAGATGCAACACGGTGTACTTGACCCCAAAGGGGTCTCATACAAGCCTCATAACATTTTTGAACATAAGAGCATAGGAAAATAGAGAAGAATTAAAAACTTTCTTTTACAATCGAAGACATTTTCATTAAAATGCAAGCGGAAGACTTTCTAGACTTTGTCTAAAATCATCTAATACTTTGAATACAACATTGGGACTTGGCCATTACAAAAGCTTTAACATAAACTAAAAGACATAAAGAGAATATAATTGGTTTTGGCCTCGAAACTATGAGGACTCACCAAGTCTTCATCTTCAAGCACCTTAGAAATCTATTCTTCAAGCATAGAACACCAATATCTCCAAACCCTACTCTTGTAGTAAAAATGGAGAAATATGGGTTAGGGCATTAGAGTTACTAAGTATGGAAGGCATGCAAAAACATGCTTAAAACGAAAATTTATTGGAAAGTCATGCTTTTATGCCATTTTGGTAAAACTTCATGAATATAAACAAAAGAGGCATAATATTCAAACATAACCAACATAAAAGTCATTTCACCACATTAGAGCATAAACGCCATGTAAACCATTACCTTCACGCTAAACCTTCACCTCATGTAACCCTCAATCTATACCGTGTGCATTGTGTGGATAGCGTCCCATAGCACCATCCACACCAAGGTACCATCTTAAGGTCACCAAAAGTGAACTTACCATTCATCCTTTCCACCTTTACACAATAAAGCATATAAGAGACATAAATATTACATAAGTCATATCATCACATAAGGACCATAACCTAAGACAACACCTAAGTCATGCTTGAATACAACATTGGGACTTCGCCCATACAAAAGCTTTGACATAAACTAAAAGACATAAAGGGAATATAATGGGTTTTTTCCTCGAAACTATAAGGACTCACCAAGTCTTCATCTTCAAGCACCTTAGAAATCTATTGTTCAAGCATAGAACACCATTATCTCCAAACCCTACCGTTGTTGTAAAAATGTAGAAATATGGGTTAGCACATTAGATGTACTAAGTATGGAAGCTATGCAAAAACATGCTTAAAATGGACATTTATTTGCAAGTCATGCTTTTATGCCATTTTGATAAAAAATCATGAATATAAACATAAGAGGCATAATATTCGTACATAACCAACATACAAGTCATTTCACCACATTAGAACTTAAATGCCATATAAACCATTACCTTCACATTAAACCTTCATCTCAAGTAACCCTCAAGCTATACCTTGTGCAATGTATGGATATCGTCCCATACCACCATCCACACCAAAATACCTCCTTAAGGTCAGCAAAAGTGATCTTACCATTCATCCTTTCCACCTTTACACAATAAAGCATATAAGAGACATAAACATCACATAAGTCATATCATCACATAAGGATCATAACCTAAGAAAACCCCATGTCATACTTGTGCAATGTGCAAGTAGCATCCCATACTAATACTCACACTAAGTACTCCTTTGGAATCACAATAAGCAAGGCACATTGATATACAATAAGTCATAACAAGAAAGTAGCTCATAATACAATCCAAGTATAGCATGCATCTTTACATCTAAGCATATAAAAGTCAACATTCTTCAATAGCTTTATTTAGAGGACTTTCATACATTAGTCATTAAGACTTAGAGAACTCACTATGATACTCTCAAAGCCTACTTGTGCAATGCATGGAAGGCATCCCATATTACCACCCACACTTCATAGAACTCCTTAAGAAGCCACAATGCACATCTAACGTTATAGGAATAAGCATTTAACCGAGATAGAAAATGTGAGCTAGTCATGGAATCTAGTGTCATATAACCCCACACCGTAAAAAGGTGGTCTACTTGCCTAAGCTAGATCGGTAACATTAGCTCGGATAGAATCCGCTAGCTAATATCCTATGTGGGCACATATTTTTGGGATAGGAAGATGTTCATTGGAACTCCAACCTAACATTGGGAGAGTTTCCATCTAACCATATCCACTCGGAGCTTTGCCTACATTCCCATAAATTATTTCAATCACATTACACTAGTGTACTAGGGAGGAATGCCATAAGCCTATCGACCCAAGAAAGGAATGCTATAAGCCTATCGATCCATGGTACATTCAAGGATAACTCTAGAGTCCTCATGAAAGGATTGCCACAAGCCTATCGATTCATGATTCCTCATTACATACTTATACTCATGAAATGAATGCCACATGCCTATCGATTCATGGTACACTGACTCATTAAGGAAGGAATACTATTAGCCTATCGATTCTAGAGTTTTCCTTACATTAGATAATTTATGAAAGGAATGCCTTAAGCCTATCGATTCATATTCACCAGGTCAAGACACATTCATTATAAAAGAAAAGGATGCATAAGCCTACCAATTCTAGATTCAACATTCACATTACTTTCATTTGTATAATAAAAGGATGCCTAAGCCTACCTATTCAAGATAGAAGAAGAAACCCTTCACATTCCATCATCATCATTCATGAGTGTTAATTGAGAATATACTATCCACAACAACACAATTACATTCTATACATGATCATCATTCTATCATTGAAATCACATGCTTATCCTTCACTTCATAATCATACACAGTAATAAACACCTCCACCTTTTAAGTGAATCAACATCTCTAACACAATTCTACTTCAACATGAAATTAGGTCATACTTCCCCTTTCAAGGCCATGATCACAAATTATCAACTCACATTTCATTACTATAATTAGACATGAATAGTGATATAATTCAACAATCTAAATCAATTTAGGCATAATCCATTAACATTCATTCATATCAACAAACCCACTTCATAAAGGCACAATTTAGGAATTGATAGAATTCATGGGTTTATAGAGTAATTTTATCATAAATCATCAGTTAAACACCAATAAAATCATAATTTGTCATTAGAAACGATTTGAAAATGTTTGATGAAAGAACCCTTGAGATTGAGTAAAACTCTAGATTTTCCTATTTTGAAATCACCTTTGAATTGGCTCCTTGAATAGATAATTAGACAAGGATGAAGACTACCATAACTATTAGAGAAGAACTCCACGAAAATCTTTTGAAAACCTTGAAATCTTGACCTTGGAAACTTGAACTTCACCTCCAATGAAGGTTTCTAGAAAGAGAGCTTTTAGGGAAGAGAGGTTTCTAACTTTGGGGTTTTGAAATAATAAAGTCTAAAATATGTTTTAACGTTTTTTATTATCTTAAAATACTTATATAAACTAAAAATAACCGTCCAAACACTTAACTAAACTAATTAACTAATTACCAAACAACCCCTCACTAAGGTCGACTTGGACAAAAAACTGTAGCCTTCCACGTAACCACTATCCACGGACCGTGGATAGGATCACAGACTGTACTATCACCTTCATGGTTCGTGGCTGCAGCATGGTTTGGGGCCGTTTCACCTACATAGGCCATCCACGAGGTGTGGATGGACCAACGGGGTGTGGACTCCTTCCGTAGGTCACTTCATTTCTAGGCAGTTTTGGTTTTCTTTGGGGTCTTGGGGGTTAAGCTTAGGGTCCTCCTCAAGGACACGTAGGGTGCTCTATGGGGAGTTGTTCCTTGACGTTTAACCCCTAAACCCCTCAACAATAGCTCGGGACAACATAAAATAACATGAATCCTCACTCAAACCTCACATCAACTCAAGGACACATAAGTTAGGCTATAGATTCACTTATTCGTTTTTAGGGTCATTAAATTATCCCCTACTTAGAAACATTCGTCCTCTAATGACACTTAAAATACATTAAGGGGTAATGACTCAAGACTAGCAGTCCATCATGCATGAAACATCATAAACAATGAACAAAACTAGGAGGGAACATCAACTCCACATCAACAAGCTCAATGCAACACAAGCAACTAGGAACTACCTCTACAATCTCATTATGCATGAAAACTTCAACATTTCTCATTTCATTGGAGGCATTACCTTCTCCAACTCATATCATGCTCATCATACCAACATTAGGCAAAATATGCAATTTCTTCATAAAGCACATTTAGGCATGATCAACATTTACCTCATGAAGCATATAAACAATTCATACTAAATGCAAATCAACACGAGGAACATAAATCTTGAAAACTCATTTTCTCATATAAACATGAATTCAACTAGATCATGCATAACATAAGGAAACCATGGAAATACATATTCACTCATGACTCCAAAACATGAAACAAGCTACAAGGAACTCTTGGTCTCTTGAATATGAATAGAAGAAAAGAGATAAGGATATCAAAAACTCTCAACAACCTTACTATTCAACATACAATCCCCCACTTAGGGGAAAACCCAACTAAGGCTTTTCATGAACATAACAAAGGAACCTCAATAAGACATTCACACTATAAGGAACTATCACATACCGGAGCTTTTATACTAGGAAGGTCCTCATTAAGCAACTCTTGCTCACAACCAACCTTACCAACCCCACTTAGGGTCTCATATGAGTCTACCACACCGGGTCTTAACTCCTCAAACTCCCTACACCCCTTAAGGTGAGAATACCAAACAAGCCTAACTCATGAACATCAAGAACACTCCACAACCTCGCCATCTAAGCACATAATCTCCCCCCATAGGGGTTAGATTATACAAAATCCTTACAACACTACTTCTTTCAATTCTAAGGTCGGAGAAAAACATCACTAAACTTTCACACTCATCACGCAAGGTGATTCTAAACCAAGGTAAATTACACTTATAGGCTCTTATAAGGAGCCTACTCACTCAATACATCAAAATATTTCTAAAACACCTCATTTCATCAATATTTTCAACATACCTCAATGCTCATCATGATCGTCTTTCAACAACACACATAATCATAAAGAAACCCCTTCATACTAAAGGCAACCTCATAATTAATAATCTCAAATCTACCATTACAAGACTCATCTAGACGCATAACCACCATTAACATCAATCCTCACCTTTTTCTCCCTCGATCCTTGCAACATAGGCCTTCCAAGTAGTCACATCTTCAAGACCATCGAATAAGGAACAAGAGAGAGACATTATCAGGCTAATCTTTATGACACAACTTGAAGAATGAAGAAGTGAGACTTTCTTAACACCCAATAGCCTCCTATTCATAATGTGGAGTGCTTCACATTATAAACAAGACTCTACTAAATGTAGTTTAAGACAACCTAAGACCATTCTAAAATCTTGTGCTCTGATACCATATTTGTCATGAGCCAGAGGTATACCCAGATGCAACACGGTGTACTTGACCCCAAAGGGGTCTCATACAAGCCTCATAACATTTTTGAACATAAGAACATAGGAAAATAGAGAAGAATTAAAAACTTTCTTTTACAATTGAAGATATTTTCATTAAAAAGCAAGCGGAAGACTTTCTAGACTTTGTCTAAAATCATCTAATACTTTGAATACAACATTGGGACTTGGCCCATACAAAAGCTTTAACATAAACTAAAAGACATAAAGAGAATATAATTGGTATTGGCCTCGAAACTATGAGGACTCACCAAGTCTTCATCTTCAAGCACTTTAGAAATCTATTCTTCAAGCATAGAACACCAATATCTCCAAACTCTACTCTTGTAGTAAAAATGGAGAAATATGGGTTAGAACATTAGAGTTACTAAGTATGGAAGGCATGCAAAAACATGCTTAAAACGAAAATTTATTGGAAAGTCATGCTTTTATGCCATTTTGGTAAAACTTCATGAATATAAACAAAAGAGGCATAATATTCAAACATAACCAACATAAAAGTCATTTCACCATATTAGACCATACACGCCATGTAAACCATTACCTTCACACTAAACCTTCACCTCAAGTAACCCTCAAGCTATACCGTGTGCAATGTATGGATAGCGTCCCATACCACCATCCACACCAAAGTACCACCTTAAGGTCACCAAAAGTGAACTTATTATTCATCCTTTCCACCTTTACACAATAAAGCATATAAGAGACATAAATATTACATAAGTCATATCATTACATAAGAACCATAACCTAAGACAACACCTAAGTCATACTTGTGCAATGTGCAAGTAGAATCCAATACTACTACTCACACGAAATAATCCTTTGTAATCACCAAAAGCAAGGCACAGTCATTTACAATAAGTAATAACAAGAAAGTAACTCATGATACAATCCAAGTAAAGCATGCATCTTTATATCTAAGCATATAAGAGTCAACATTCTTCAATAACTTCATTTAGAGGAATTTCATACATTTGAAGGACTTTCATACATTAGTCATGAAGACTTAGAGAACTCACTATGACCTTCTTAAAGTCTACTCGTGCAATGCATGTATGGCATCCCATACTACCACCCACACTTCATAGAACTCCTTAAGAAACCATAATGCACATCTCACATGATAGGAATAAGCGTTTAAACGAAATAGACCATGTGAGCTAGACATGGAATCCGGTGTCATATAACCCCACACCGTAAAAAGGTGGTCTACTTGCCTATGGTAGACCGGTAACATTAATTTAGTAGAAACCACTAGCTAATATCCTATGTGGGCACATAGTTATGAAATCGGAAAATGTTTATTGGAACTCCAACCTAACATTGGGAGAGTTTCCATCTAACCATATCAACTCGGTGCTTAGTCTACATTCCCATAGACTATTTCATTCATATTACATTAGTGTACTAGGGAGGAATACCATAAGCCTATCGACCCTAGATACATCATTACCTAAGAAAGGAATGCTATAGGCATATCGATCCTTGGTACATTCAAAGATAACTCTAGAGTCCTCATGAAAGGAATGCCATAACCCTATCGATTCATGGTTCCTCATTACATGCTTATACTCATGAAAGAAATGCCAAATGCCTATCGATTCATGCTACATTGACTCATTAAGGAAGGAATACTATTAGCCTATCGATTCTAGAGTCTTCATTACATTTGATCATTTTTGAAAGGAATTCCTTAAGCTTAGCGATTCATATCCATCAAGTCAAGACACATTCATTATACAAGAAAAGTATGCATAAGCCTACTAATTCTACATTCAACATTCACATTACTTTCATTTGTATAAGAAAAAGGATGCCTAAGCCTACCTATTCAAGATATAACAATACATAGAAGAAACCCTAAACTTTCCATCATCATCATTCATGAGTGTCAATTGAGAATATACTATTCACAACAACACAATTACATTCTATACATGATCATCATTCTATCCTTGAAATCACATGCATATCCTTTACGTCATAATCATACATAGTAATAAACACCATCTCCTTTCAAGTGAATCAACATCTCTAACACAATTCTACTTCAACATGAAATTAGGCCATACTTGCCCTTTCAAGGCCATGATCACAAATCATCAACTCACCTTTCATAACTACAATTAGACATTAATAGTGATACAATTCAACAATCTAAATCAATTTAGGCATAATCCATTAAGATTCATTCATGATCAACAAATCCACTTCATAAAGGCACAATTTAGGAATTGGTAGAATTCATGGGTTCATAGAGTATTTTCATCATAAATTATCAATTAAACACCATACAATCATAATTTGTCATTATAAACCATTTGAAAATGTTTGATGAAAGAACCCATGAGATTGAGTAAAACCCCAGATTTTCATAATTTGAAATCACCTCTGAATCGGCTCCTTGAATGGAAAATTAGACAAGGATGAAGACTATCATACCTATTAGATAAGAACTCCACGTAAATCCTTTGAAAATGAAAATGAATTAATGAGTCTTATTGGGCTAATTAATGAAAGTGCCTGTCTTTGGGCATGCTAATGTGAAAGTAAGTGCTTATGTTGAATTGAATGTATGTGATGATTTGATGTCATTAGTGAATGAAGTTGTCTAAATGCATTAAGTTGAATGAATGATTTATGTTGAGATGTGAATGGAGCTTGTCTTGTGTAGCCTTAAAGATCACTTGGGTGTGGTATGGAGAGGTAGTATAGGCTGCCTCACCATGTCTTACTTAGGTGAGTCTTGGGATGGCATTTGTTGAGTGTTCTAGTTTTATGAAGTGACTTGTTGGCTTATGTGCTTATATGTCTTAAGTGATTAATTGGTGAAGGTTGAAGTATGCATGGTAAGTGCACTTTGTGTGACCTTAAGGTGGTGCCTTAGTGTGGGTGATGGTATGGGACGTTGCCCATACATTGCACAAAGGTATTGCTTAAGGGTTACTTAAGGTGGAGGTCCAAGGCAAGAAGGTAAAGGTAAATGGGTCATTTATGTTTATGATGTATTGTGAAGCATATGACTTTGTATTGTCGGTTGTGACTTGTAAGGTGCCTATTTTGTTGATGTTCAAGAGATTTTATCAAAATGGCATGAAAGCATAACTTACAAACAAATGTCCTTTTAGCATGTTTTGCATACCCTCATACTTAGTACGTGTGTTGTACTAACCCCTTTCTTCTATTTTACTACAAGTGTAGGTTGTGGTAACTAGAAGGAGATTGTGCTTTGGAGTTGCTTGGATTGCTTTACTCTTCCAAGTCTTTGGTATGTCCTCAAGATTCGAGGACTATTTTAGAAGTTTCTTAGTCATTGTAATAGACACTTAGGTTTTATTTCATTTGTAAAGGGGCGTGTCCCTTAGTACGTTTTAAGTTCTTGTCTAAGATTGGCGAAAGAGACTTAGTAGTTCCGCTTGCGTATTGATGTTTTCAAATGTTGATGACTCTAGACGTCTTATGGTTTTATTGAATAAAAGTTTTAAATTCTTAGTGATTTTTATGATCTATGCGATGAATGAATGCTAAGGGTTATATGAGACCTCCGAGAGGTCGAATACGCATGTAACGGCTAGGGGGTGTTCTCTGGTAGTTACAAGTGGATCCACTTAAGCTATATACATTGGCTCTACCTTAGGCAAGTAGACCACCTTCCTTCGGTGTAGGGTCATATGACACCAGATTCCATGTCAAACTCACATGGTCTATGTCGGTTAAACGCTTATTCCCATCACATGGGATGTGCACTCTAGTTACTTGATAGGTTCTACAAAGTGTGGGTAGTAGTATGGGATGCTATCTACACAATGCACGAGTAGGCTCTGAGAGGGCTACAATGAGTTATCTAAGTCTTAATGACTAAATGTCTGAAAGTCCTCTAAATGCATGAATGTGTCCTTAATGAAGTAAATGAAGAATGTTGGATTAAATGCTTAAATGAAAGATGCATGCTATACTTGGATTGTATTATGAGTCACTTCCTTGTCATGACTTATTGAGTATGAATGTGCCTTGTCTTGGGTGAGTTCAAAGTAATACTTACTGTGAGTAGTAGTATGGGATGCTACTTGCACATTGCACAAGTAGGACTTACGGGTTTTCTTAGGTGGTGGTCCTTATGTGATGATATGTCTTATGTAATATTTATGTCTTTTATTAATTAATATTGTTGAAGGTGGAAAGGTTGAATGGTAAGTTCACTTTTGGTGACCTTAAGGTGGTACCTTGGTATGGATGGTGGTATGGGATGCTATCCATACATTGCACAAGGTATAGCCTAAGGGTTACTCGAAGTGAAAGTTTATGTGAAGGTAATGGCTTATATGTTAAACATGTCTCTAGTATGATAAATGACTTGTATGTTGTTTATGTTTGAATATTATGCCTCTTACACTTGTATTCATGAAGTTTTATCAAAATGGCATAAAAGCATGACTTTCAAAGAAATGTCCCTTTTAAGCATGTTTTTGCATGGCTGTCATACTTAGTACTTAATTGTTCTAACCCATTCTTCTTCTATGTTTTACTACAAGTGTAGGTTCCGGCAAGTGATTTGCTTACCCTAGTTGAAGATTGGATTGAGATTCTTCCAAGACTTCGTATGTCCTCATAGATTCGAGGACAAGAACTGTTATGTTTCATTTCTTCATGTAATAGACATCTCACAGTCTTTTTGATTGTTAAGGGCCGTGTCCTTACTTTTGTTCAAGATTGTGTCTGAGATGGGCATGTGTGATATAGACTTCCGCTTGCATTTATATATTTTTGAATGGTTTGAATTGTATGGTTTTAAATAAAAAGTTTTAATTCAATACTATATCTATTATCTATGCAATGAATGAGCTATGAGGCTTGTATATGACCCCTCGGAGTCGAGTACGCCGTGTTGCTTTTGGGGCATAGGTCCAGCTCGTGACAAACCTGGTATTAGAGCACAAGATTTTGGAAATGGTTTTTAGGATCCATGTTTCACAAGCCACGTCTAGTAGAGTCTTGTTCATTGGTGTGAGTCACGACACATCTATGAGCCAGAGGCTATAGGACGTTAGAAAGTTATAGTTCTTTCATTATTCTTGAAATAGTGCCTTAGAGTTTAGTTCTATAAGTGTACTTTTCCTAATACTTCTCTTGTGTTTATAGGATATGAATACAAGAAGGACTACCGCAAGGAGAGTGGAAGAGGAGATTGTGAATGAGGGAGTTCCTCCCCAAGGTCCTCAAGGTGGCCAAGTTCCTCAAGGCAACCAAGTTTCGGTGGATCCCCCGGCCATGACCAATGAAGAGATTAGGTCAGCTTTTCTAACCTTAGCCCAAGCCATGACGACTCAAGTTAATAGAGATGTGGGGCCTAAGGTGAATGCTAATTAGAGTACCATGGACTCAAGGTTGATAGACTTTGTGAGGATGAATCTTCTGATATTTCTTGGCTCTAAAGTGGGAGAGGATACCCAGAGTTTCTAGATGAAGTATATAAGATAGTCAATGCTATGGGGGTAACCTCTAGGGAGAAAGCGGAGTTGGATTCCTATCAATTGAAAGATGTTTCCCAAGTATGGTTCATTAAATGGAAAAGCAATAGGCCTTTAGAAGCGGGTCCTATAGAATGGGAAGAGTTCAAGGAAGCATTCCTAGGAAGGTACTTTCCCCGTGAGAAGAGGGAATGTAAGGTTGAGGAGTTTATAAACCTTAGGTCAGGTAGCATGAATGTGAAGGAGCATTCTATGAAGTTTACCCTATTCTCTAAGTATGTTCCATCATTGGTGTCCAACTCTAGAGATGAGATGAGTAGGTTTGTGACCGGTGTATCTGACCTAATCAAGGAAGAGTGCCATACGGAAATGTTCCATGATGACATGAACATTTATAGGCTTATGGTGTATGCTCAATCTATTGAGGAGTCCAAACTTAAGAGGATGAATAATGATTTGAAGAGGGGTAGATTCAATGAGCAAGGTCAACTTAGGTTCAAGAAGAGAACTCCAAACCAAGATTCTTCAAGTGCTCCTAAGGTTAACCAAGAGAAAGTGGTGGATCTCAATTTTCTAAACCACTTTGCACCACTTGTGGGAAGAGGCATCATGGGAAGTGCCTAGCCGGTACTAGTGGGTGCTATGGGTGTGGCAAAAGTGATCATCAAGTGAGAAATTGTCCTACTCTTACGGCTAGAGGAAGGGAGGCCAAACAAGCTTCTCTTAATGGCCCGGATCTTGATGCTCCAAAGAGTAACCGTTTCTATGCACTTCAAGCCAAAAAGGGTAAATGAGCTTCTCCGGATGAAGGTACCGGTAAGTGATAGTTCCTTATAATGAGAATGCTATGTTGAGGTTCTTATGTTGCTTTTATGTTAGCCTTAGTTGGGTTTTCTCCTAAGTGGGGGATAGTATACTGAATAGTAAGGTTGTTGAGAGTTTTGATATCCTTATCTCTTTCCTTCTATTCCTATTCAAGCTTGAGACCAATTGTTCCTTGTAGCTTGTATTATGTTTTGGAATCATGTGCGATATTGTGTTTCGATGGTCTCCTTATGTTATGCATGTTCTAGTTGAATTCTTGTTTAAATGAGAAAATGAGTTTTCATGATTTATGTTCCTCATGTTAATGTGCATTTGGTATAAGTTGTCTATATGCTTCATGAGGTTAAATGTTGAACATGCCTAATGTGCTTTTGAGAGTATTTACATATTGTGCCTAATGATGTTATGATGAGTATGATTTGAGTTGGAGAAGGTAATACCTCCACTGAAATGAGAAATGTTGATTTTCATGCATAATGAGTTTGTAGATGTAGTTCCTACTTTCTTGTGTTTGTTTGAGCTTGTTGATGTGGAGTTGAGGTTTCCTCCTAGTTTTGTGCATTGCTTATGATGTTGCATGTATGATGGGCTGCTAGTCTTCAGTCGTTAACTCGTTAATGTGTTTTGAGTGTCATTCGAGGATGGATGTTCCTAAGTGGGGGATAATGTAATGACCCTAAAAATGAATAAGTGAAACTAGAGCCTAACGTGTGTGTGCTTGAGTTGTTGTGAGGTTTGAGGATGTATTATGTTGTCCTAAGCCGTGGTAGAGGGGTTTAGGGGTTAAACGTCAAGGTATGACTCCCCATGGATTACCCTAGGGGACCTTGAGGAGGACCCTAAGTTTAACCCCCAAGAGCCCTTGAAACTAGAAACTTGTCAAAAATGGGGTGACCTACGGAAGGGGTCCACGCCTTGTAGGTCCATCCACGCCCTATTGATGTCCTTCGTAGGTCATGGCCCCCAAATGCACCTCTCTTACCAGAACCACAAAGGCACAGGACAGCCCGTGGTCCCACCCACGGTCAGTGGGTAGGGGTCTCGTGGTTCACACCTCTTTGCTGTCAAATGGTTCGACCATGGTGGGGGTGAAAATACCTAATAAGTTGGGGGAAGGTTATTTTAAGTTATTTATGGTATTTTAAGAGTATTAAAAGTGTTAAAACATATTTTAGACTTCATTATTTCAAAACCCCAAAGTTAGAAACCTCTCCTCCCCAAAAGCTCTCTCTAGAAACCTCCATTGGAGGTGAAGACCTCAAGCTTTCAAGGTCAAATCTTCAAGGTTTTCAAAAGATTTTCGTGGAATTATTCTCTAATAGGTATGGTAGTCATCATCCTTGTCTAATTTTCATTCAAGGAGCCAATTCAAAGGTGATTTCTGGTTATGAAAAATCTAGGGTTTTACTCAATCTCATGGGTTCTTTCATCAAACATTTTCAAATGGTTTCTAATGACAAATTATGATTGTATTGGTGTTTAATTGATGATTTATGAGGAAAATACTCTATGAACCCATGAATTCTCTCAATTCCTAAATTGTGCCTTTATGAAGTGGGTTTGTTGATCATGAATGAATGTTGATGGATTATACCTAAATTGATTTAGATTGTTAAATTGTATCACTCTTCATGCCTAATTGTAGTAGTTAAAGGTTTGTTGGTGACTTGTGATCATGGCCTTGAAGGGGCAAGTGATAACCTAATTACGTGTTGAAGTAAAATTATGCTTGAGCTATTGATCCACTTGAAAGGTGGAGGTGTTTAGTTACTGTGTGTATTGTGATCATGGCCTTGAAGGCATAGTATGAGGAATTGAAGTATTATCATGATATTGAATATATGAATGTGATGTGAAGGATAGGCATGTGATTTCAATGATAGAATGATGATCATGTATAGAATATAAATGTGTTATTACTGAAAGACTATTTCTCAATTTAACACTCATGAATGATGATGATGAAATGTGAAGGATTTCTTCTATGTATTGATGACTCTTGAATTGATGGGCTTATAACATTCCTTTCTAAAGAGTTAATGAATGAATGTAATGAAGACTCTAGAATTGATAAGCCAATGTCATTCTTTTCCTAATGAGTCAGTGTACCATGAATCGATAGGCTTATGGCATTCCTTTCATGAGTATGATAACGTGATGAGGAATCATGAATCGATAGGCTTGTAAGATTCCTTTCATGGGGACTCTATAGCTATCCTTGAATGTACCATGGATCGATTGGCTTATAGCATTCCTTCCATGTGTGATAATGTGACTTGGTTTGATAGGCCAATGGCATTCCACCTTAGTACACTAATGTAATGTTAATGAAACTAATCTATGGGAATGTAGGCTAAGCACTGAGTGGATATGGTTAGGTGGAAACTCTCCCAATGTTAGGCTAGAGTTCCAATGAACATCTTCTTATCCCATAAACTATCTGCCCATATAGGTCTAACTAGTGGATCCACTTAAGCTATATACATTGGCTCTACCTTAGGCAAGTAGACCACCTTCCTTTGGTGTAGGGTCATATGACGCTGGATTCCATGTCAAGCTCATATGGTCTATGTCGGTTAAACGCTTATTCCCATCACGTGAGATGTTCACTCTAGTTACTTGATAGGTTCTACAAAGTGTGGGTAGTAGTATGGGATGCTATCTACACATTGCACGAGTAGGCTTTTGAGAGGGCTATAGTGAGATCTCTAAGTATTAATGACTAAATGTATGAATGTCCTCTAAATGCATGAATGTGTCCTTAATGAAGTAAATGAAGAATGTTGGCTTAAATGCTTAAATGTAAAGATGCATGCTATACTTGGATTGTATTATGAGTTACTTCCTTATCATGACTTATTGAGTATGAATGTGCCTTGTCTAGGGTGACTTCAAAGGAATACTTAGTGTGAGTAGTAGTATGGGATGCTACTTGCACATTGCACAAGTAGGACTTAGGGGTTGTCTTAGGTGATGGTCCTTACGTGATGATATGTCTTATGTAATGTTTATGTCTTTTATGAATGAATATTGTTGAAGGTGGAAAGGTTGAATGATCAGTTCAATTTTGGTGACCTTAAGGTGGTACCTTGGTATGGATGGTGGTATGGGATGCTATCCATACATTACACAAGGTATAGCCTAAGGGTTACTTGAAGTGAAGGTAATGGGTTATATGTTGAACATGTCTCTATTGTGATAAATGACTTGCATGTTGGTTATGGTTGAATATTATGCCTCTTATTTGTATTCATGAAGTTTTATCAAAATGGCATAAAAGCATGACTTTCAAACAAATGTTCTTTTTAAGCATGTTTTTACATGGCTATCATACTTAGTACTTAATTGTGCTAACCCATTCTTCTTCTATGTTTTACTACAAGTGTAGGTTCCGGCAAGTGATTTGCTTACCCTTGTTGAAGCTTGGATTGAGATTCTTCCAAGGCTTAGTATGTCCTCATGGATTTGAGGACAAGAACTCTTATGTTTCATTTTTTCATGTAATAGACATTTAGTAGTCTTTTCAATTGTAAAGGGCCGTGTCCCTACTTTTGTTCAAGATTGTGTCTAAGATGGCCATGTGAGATATAGACTTCCGCTTGCGTTTAAATGTTTTTGAATATTTTTAATCGTATGGTTTTAAATAAAAAGTTTTAATTCCATACTATTTCTATTATCTATGCAATGAATGAGCTATGAGGCTTGTATAAGACCCCTTCGGGGTCGAGTATGCTGTGTCGCTTCTGGGGCATAGGTCTGGGTCATGACATATATCCTTCCTTTCGAATTTTGGAGAAACATTTGGCGCTGTACATCTAATCCTTCAAGAAAACGTTTGCTCAACTTGACATATTCCATCCCAGTCGAGTTCTAGGTTGTATTGAGCCGCGCTCCACTCTATCAGAGCAGATTTGTGGCTGACAGTTCAAGGATGTGGATTTGGTAGCAATTCATGATCGAGTTCTGAGGGGCATTCTTTGTGAGGCAGCCTTAGGCTTTGAGGGTGTTTTGAGATTTGGAGGTTGTGTTTGTGTTCATTGAGTTGGGGATTTGACTCAGACGGTACTCTTAGAGGCTCCCATTTCCAGGTATTTTATTCATCTAGGAATGACTAAGATGTATCGAGATCTAAGGCAACACTACTGGTGGAGTGGTATGAAGAAAGATATAGCGGACTATGTAGCTCGTTGACTGTGTTGCAAGTAGGTAAAGACTGAGTATTTGAGCCCTGATAGGGAGTTTTAGAGATTACCCATTCTTGGAGTTGAAGTGGGAGGGGATCACCATGGACCTTGTTTTTGGGGTTTTCATAGACTTATCATGGT
Organism: Solanum ahanhuiri; assembly: GCA_009849805.1. Lineage (NCBI taxonomy): Eukaryota > Viridiplantae > Streptophyta > Magnoliopsida > Solanales > Solanaceae > Solanum > Solanum ahanhuiri. The sequence continues at coordinate 103,249 of WBIA01217650.1, read as the reverse complement.
GTTGATAGCATTTGGGTCATCGTATATCAGTGGACCAAGTCGTCTCATTTCTTACATATTCTATTTTTCTTTAGTGCAGAGAGGTTATCTTTATGTATGTTCGAGAGGTAAATCATTTTCATGGGTTGCCGGTGTCACAACCAAAAAATAGACATGATGACACTTGTCTATTCCCACCAAGACAAGTTAGCCACAACCAGCAAAAATTAAAGAAATATGGAAACATAAAGCAAGAACAAAATAAAGCAAAAAACTTATTCTTTCTATTACAACACCCAAAATCTGGTTGTCACGTGTACTAGCTACTAATACATAAAGTGATAAATTAAGAAATAAGCACAAGTCTCAGACATTGTTTCTCAAATAGAATGAAGCATTAAGAAAAGGAAAAAGAGGGTCCACCAGAATTACAAGCAGCTACCTCTCAAGTCTTTCAACAAGCCTCGGAATGTGAGAAGAAGAGCAATCACGCTAACCTGAGCTCAGAACCTACACGAATGCAGAAGCAAAGAGTGAGTGCCAACAACACGGTACCCAACAAACAATCTAATAAACAAGGCATCTAGCTAGAAATCGAATACTCCTTTCATCCTAACCGAACCTCGTCAAACTATAACATGAAAAGAAATCTGCACAACCTAACAGTTCTACAAAACACAACTCACGAAGTTCAATAGTCACAGTACAATCACAAATCAACAACAAACATTTATCATGTAAGTCAATCTTAATGTCAAGTAGATCAATCTCACGTAACAAGCATATCAATTACAATTAACAAGTAAGTCATACATAAGCATCAAAACACATCAAATCACAATACTAAATCTCTCGCCGAAACCATTTCTCATTGGTACAATATCACTAGGCAGAACCATTTCCCATCGGCTTTATATCAATTCACTAGTCGGAACAATTTTTTGTCGACTTTTTATCAAATTACTTTCTGGAACCATTTCCTATCAATTTTATATCAAATCACTAGCCGAAACCATTTCCCATCGACATTATACCAAATGACTAGACGAAATCATTTTCCATCGACTTTGTATCAAATCAATAGCCGAAACCATTTCCCATTGGCTTTATAACAATTTCTAAAAATGCCCTCGACATCATAACACTTGTCAGCAATGACCTCGGTATCATAACACTTGCCGGAAATGACCTCAACATTATAACCATCACATGTCTCATCATGGTGTTCAACAATAATTTTACACTAACAATATCACACTACATGGAAGAGACAACAATTCATGCAAATCAAGTCAACATTCATTCTATCAAGCATTTCATCAATCAATCAATAAGGATCACAACAAGGAAATTTACATCATCATGATCATCACATAACCTTTTCATTTCATGTCCCACAAAACTCCTGATCTCAGTTTCTAACATAGGTCTGGTCCAAATCCTCACTGCCTCAATCTTGGATGGATTTACCTGAATACCCTCCTTGGACACCATGTGTCCTAAAAATGTCATAGAATCAAGCTAAAAATTGCACTTCGAGAACTTGGCATAAAGCTTATCTTCCCTCATGATTGTCATCCTTCTTAGTCTTGGAGTAAACCAAGATGTCGTCAAGGAACACCATCATAAGGGAATCCAGATAAGGTGGGAACACTTTGTTCAACAACTCCATAAACGTTGCAGGGGTGTTAGTTAAACCCAAAGACATCACAAGAAAATCATATTGCCCATAACAGGCCCTAAAGGTTGTTTCAGGGATATCCTATACCCTAATCTTTAGTTGGTGAAAATCGGACATCAAATCAATCTTAGAAAAAAAAATACACCTTGAAGATGATAAAACAAATCATCAATATAAGGAAGAGAATACATGTTCATCATTGTTACTTTATTCAATTGCCGATAGTTAATACACATCCTCATGGATCCATCCTTCTTCCTAACAAACAATACAGGAGCACATGATAAACGCTCAACTACACCTCATCCAATACTAGGTGCAGGCGATCGTAATCTAGTATATAACCCAACGAAGAGTTGGGGTAGAACCCACTGGGAGCGGTACAGGTTTGAATTCAGTCACAAAGTTATAAATGTGGTCTAATTGGTTATAGAAATAGATATTATAGAAAATATTTAGACAAATCGAAGGGATTGACAACAAATGTTAAATGGGAGATTTGGTTTGTCAAGTAACGACTAGAACAATTACTAAAACAGGGAAAACCATAACATAGAGAGGAATTTTCGAGATGTGATCGATTATAGGCTAATTTCGCTATATAGGTAATTGAAATTCACTAACAATTGCTAAATCTCAGTAGGTTGGCTAGACTACATATGCAATATCTTTCTCTCGAACAACTATTATGATTCAAGCGAGTTTTATCGAACCTCGACAAGCTTAACAATATAAACAATTCAAAACCTTAATTTATCTACTCTCTCGAGCTAGATCGGTAAAATCGAGTTTAGGATTCACTCTCTCGAGCTGAACCCACATCAACCTAATAACTACAATCATTAATTGAAAACTTTGGTTCTAAAACCTCTTTCTCAAGAAATCCTGAACACTAAGTTAGAATTGCATTTGCAACTACAACTCATAGATTAAGACAAAACTACCGATTAAACCCACTTCAATTAAGCATTAAAATCAGTAAACAACAATACTCATAAGCTAATTAAGCCAATAATCACATGATCACACCCCAAGAATCGGGGTTTTAACTACACTTCATAAAAAAGAAGAAAAAATTACCAACTGTATTAACCATGAGCTATGTAATGGTTTCCAAATCTCTACAATGCTTCAAATCGAATTAAATAAAAAACCCAATTGAAATTCCTCAATACCAAGTCTCAAAAGCTTCAAAGACTACAATGGAAAACTCAGGAGAACTGGATTTAGATTCCACAATGCTTGGAATGATAATCCTTTTTTTAAATTTCAATTTATAGTTTCCCAAATTTTGGCCTACAAGACCATTAGGCGAAGTAAGTCGTGCCTCGCCAACCAGGTCGATGATATACCCTTTACTCCAGTCCATCGCTGCTTTGCCTTGGCTCTTTATTCTCAGGGTTCTATGACTTTAGGCGATCAAGGTTGATGTTGCCGAGCAGTTCGGCAGTCCCCCGACTGTCCATTTACGTCGCCAAGTATGTTCTTCCCTAGGGGTGGCATATTGGAACTTTAGGCGAGCTAAAGAGCCACTCGACAGTTAGCTGAGTGGTCTTGGTGATCACCAAGGTTTCTTTCCTTCAACTTCTTCAGCTTTTTCGCTCTTTTTTGCCTGGTAATGTCCTTGCCTTGCTCCTTGGCCTTCATTGATGCAAATTCAACACTTTAACATCAGTTTAGAGCATAAATTAGGCATTGAGGATGCTTAAACTATGAAAACAAAGCCTTGAATGAGTCAAAATTTCAGACTCATCAATACCCTCAACTTAAATTTTTGCTTGTCCTCAAGTAAAACTCAAGATCAATTAGTTCAACAAAGATGTCTACAAATAGTGCTACTCAAGACTCAACACAAATGCGCACAAGAGGTTCAAACTACACATACAATGTTCAATTGTGCACTCTAAGTTTGAAATTATGACTCACCATTATCAAGTATACTCAAGCTCACAATGCTTGCTTCAAATGCAAGTTCAAGCTCAACCAACACATTCAAATGCCCTCACAACAAGGATGATTCTATGCTCACACAAAATTCCTCAACTATTTAAGATACAAGAATCAAATACAACTCTTACACTCACAAAGATGAACACATGCATGATTCCTTCCATAGGTTTGACCTTATTTTCCAATCAACATTCGTTTCAGCTCACTCAAGATCACAAAGGTCTTTTCAAGGCTTGTAACGGGGCTGAGTGTAAAGGTATGATCATTTTGGCTTAGTGATTTCTACCTTCATGAAGCATGGCCTAAAAATCACTTTTTCTCCTTTTATTTCACATTCAATCATGTTCACAATGCACTCCATTATTCAAATAAGCATGACTCATTCGACACCACATTTCTTTTGCTTCTATCATGCACTTTTTATTTCACAAACTTTTCTCTTTTTCACCATTTCTTTTCTTTCTCTTTTTTTACATGGAGGGGTTCCATCTTTTTTGAACTATGCTTCAAAAAGGGGATTTTTCACACTTCTTTTCTGTCTTTCTTTTTCACCACACCCAAACTTAGGATTTGACCTAAATTGGTGTAACATTTTGGAAATTGGTAGACTTAACTAGAGCCTAACGTAAGAGTACTAGAGCTTTCCGTGAAGGCTTTAGAATTCGACGCGAGGGTTGGAATCATAAAATGACTTCCCGTACTTAGAATGAGGGATTTATGGGTTAAATGTCAAGGTAGGAGTCCCCAATGACCAAGAAAAGGGGTTCTTGTGGAGGACCCCAAAACAGTCCCAAAATCTACCACAAGGCAGTGACCCACGATGGGGACTCATTCCTCGTGGGGGAGGGTTGTGGGTCAGGGCCTTGAATTTAAGCTCCAGTACTCCACCCACGAAGGACCAGTACGTTCCGTAGACCCTCCCACAGTTCGTGGGTCGGGGAAGTTTTGGATTTTTAGTTTTTAAGTTAGGGGTTAATGGAAGGTTCTAGAATTAATTAGTTATTAAGTAGGGTCATTTTATTATTAATTAGGCCAACTATATAAACATAGTAGACCCCTAAACTAAGTAAACTAATTCATTATTTTAGATTCACCAAAGAACCCGAATTCCCTCAAGAAATTCTCTCTCTAGAAGTAAGGATGAAGAAGAAGAAAAGAAGAAAGCTAGGTCAAATTCCTCCATTGTTGCAACCTTTTGTGAGGGCTTTATAATAAAGGTATGTTAGCTTATTCATCTATGGATTCATCCATCCATAGATCCCCCTAGGTTTCCCCCAATTGTGAAGATAAAACCCAATTCTAGCTAGGGTTTCTTCCTATGTTGTGGGTAGTGTTGAGTATGATTCCAATTGAGTGGATATTACTTGTTTATGATTGAATTAGTATTGAATTATGTTATTATGATGGTATTATATGTTTTCCATAGGTAACCCTAGTCTAATTGATGAAATTGATATTATGTGGGTTTATGCCATGAAAGGTGAAATTGAGGATTCATAGGTGATCTTCTAGTATTGATGTTATGAGTAGTAATTGTTCAAGAATAGGAACATATAGACATGAATTGAATTAGATTAAAAATGATATGATGGATTATGACTTGTAAAGCTTATAGTTGAACCTTTATGATGAATTATGACTAGAATCACCTGATAATGAAGAATGTGATTAGAATGCCTTGAAATCTAGGTATGTATGATGATTGTAAGAAGTAAGGTTTTGAGTGTAAGGCTTGTAGTCATGAATGTTGTAAGTCCTAGGACTATGAAATGTGATGAGGCTTGTGGTGATTCCCCTAAAAGACCTTTACATGATAGGAATGTGAGGTAAGTTCCCTTATTCCTAATTAGTTAAACATGAGGTGATTACCCATATCATGATATGGGGAGTGTGAGGTGAGTACCCTTTATGTATGTATGACTCCCAAGGCAAGCAGTGATTACCCATTAGCCTTTATGTTGATCGTGGAGGTGTTTGATGAGTCCACAAATTGGACTCATTTAGGGCTTTATTTTGATAGAAATAGTGTCCTCAAATGCTTGTTTTGTCTCAATATCTAATGAAAACTCTTAAGTTTCAGATATTTGAAGTTTTAGTGAAAGCATGGACACTTGGGCGCAAAAAGGAATAAAAAGGCTGAAAAGAATGAAGAAACTGAAGCTTGAGCATCATCAAGCACACTTGGCGATTCACCGAAGGGATGCACTCCGCCATTTGTTCCAGTACGCGAAGCCCTGAAGGAGCAGGATAAAAAAGGCAATGAAAGGAGCAGTCGGCGTTCCACCGAATAGATCCGCAAAGCAGTACTATGTCGCCCAATGACACAGAGCTCGACGATGCTGAAGGCTAGTGCAAGACGGCGACGAACTACACCAAAGGGAGAATCACTGAGTTAATCGGTGATTTCGACTAACCTCGCCGAATGATCCGCAAACACTATTTTCTGAAGTCTATAAATACTAAAATTATTATTAATTTTTAAGGAGTCGAACATTTATTTTAATTTCTCGAATAGAATAGTACTTTTTTGGATATTTTCTGTCAAGTTTGGAGAGGGTTTTTGGGAAACTCAAAGAAAGAATGATTTCATCTTCCCCAAGTTAGAAGTGGGTCTTCTCCATTCTTCTTCCTTTGCTTAAATCAAGGTTTAATTTCTTATACCTATTTTATTTTACTATTATTTTAGGTGTATTTTGTTATTTCTTGATGTGTGGCTAAAAACCCCTATTCTTGGGGTGTGATTTAGTAAATATGTGTTGATATTATTGTTGGGTCTTGCTTGTTGATAAGTTAGATGTAGTTTAATGGTGATTTCACCTAGTGGTTGTGGTTTAATCTAAAGGGTTTGTATTTGCAAATACAAAGCCACCCATGTGTTTTTGGCTTGCCCGAGAGGGAGGTCGCGAAACCAAGACCACTAGACTGATGGCCTAAGAAGTGGGTCGACATGAGGTTCAGCCTGAGAGGGTGAGCCTTAGTCCCATATCCTAACAGTCAGCTCGAGATAGTGAGTGGGATAAGGTGTAGGCTGGTCTTCATGCGGTAAATGGGTGTTCGAGAGGAACACATTTGAAATGGGGTAAATTGCCCGAGAGGGAACTTATTTTCATTTAAAGCTTAGCCTAGTCACTATTATCTTACAAATTTCTTTTCAGAAACATGTACCCAACTACTTATCTCAACTTGTATTGCGGTGACACCCCAAGAATTCTTCCCCATACTTGATTTTCTTGTTATTTTTGTTGTTTTTACTAATTGTGACAAAACCCCCAAATTGATATTTGACACTTTTGTGTCCCCCTTTAATTTACAATGTTTTTAATCGTTAATATTTTTAACTACGACTAATTAGAACTTAATTTTATTTTTCTACTAATTCTCGAAACCACTCACTTGGGACACGACCCTAACCTTTAGTTGGGTTACTATATTATCGACGATCGTAGACACTCGTACCATAGGTTAGTGTCATTGGTCACGATAAGCATCAAAATGGCGCCATTGTCGGGGGTGGTGTTATTTGAGAAATTTTAGATTAGTAGAATTTTTGTTCTTCTTAGTTGTAGTTTACTAACTTAATTTTTAGTTTTATTTTGTTGATTGTGTAAACATTTCAGAAAGTATGAGTGTTAACGGTAGTAACGGGAGCCAGGTGGGCCATCAGGACGACATCAGTAACCTCAACTATGTCCAAGAGCCCAACATCAATGATCCACACCTCATGGGAGGTGTTGGAGCCATCCGTCTACCTCCAGCAGAGGGAAATGAAGTGTTCCACATAAAGAGCACCATGTTGCAACTCTTGCAACTAAATGGACTCTTCAGTGGATTAGCACATGAGGACCCACATGAGCATCTTCAAAATTTCGTAGATGTGTGTGGACCATTCTCGTTCAAAAACACCTTACAGGAGTCGGTTCGATTAAGGCTACTCCCTTTTTGTCATTTATGGGGGAGGTGTGCAAGTGGCTAGCTGAGTTGCCACGTAACTCGATCACTTCGTGGGAGGAGTTGGTCACCGCATTTAATGTGTTATTTTTCCCTCCCTTAAAGATGATGACTATTTGGGATAACATCCAAAGCTTCAAGCATTTGAAAGGAGTGCCTCTGCACGAAACTTGGCTCCGGTTTAAGAAATTGGTGCTACAATGCCCAACCTATGGTCTACTTGATAATATGCTTCTTCAGTACTTTTACCGGAGTCTAGACTTGGTAAACAAAGGTGTAGCTGACCAACTCTCGCTCGGAGGATTAATGAAGTAACCATATGCAGTAGCAGCTCAACTTCTCGATGGTATGACAACCATCAACAGGGCATGATACACCTGCGAAGACCAGGTCTCACCGATCACATATCAACTATCTAAGGAATAGGTTGAGAAATATAATGAGAGAGGCCAAAACATGGCCAAGATCATGACGCAGCTTGACATTTTATCTAAGAATGTCATGGGGGCTGGCGCCTGTGGTGTCAATGCTGTGGGAATTGGGGGTGCGAATCCTAAGGAGATGAAGTTTGAAGCCATGTATGACGAGGAAGTGCATTTTCTAGCTAACCAAGGAGGGGGATACCGCTCAAACTACCCAAGGCAGAGTGGTAATCAAGGATGGGTCAGAGACGAAGGCTGGAAAGATTGAAATCATGAATGGAGGGACTGTATTCCAAATTGGAAAGATGGGGAGAAGGATATATATGTGCCCCTCCACGAGCGTCAAAAGCCCAAGGATTCGGAAGGAGGTAGGTCTGCGGATATGCTCTCGTGTATTCTAAACAAAGTTGAAGGGTCAGACAAAATGCTAAAAGGTATGAAAGAAGATGTGTCTACCCTCAGCTAGACTGTCACCACTCATTCAATTTCAATCAAATAGTTAGAGACCCAAATGGGTCATATCTCGTTTCATCTCAATCGGAGAGCACAAGGGGGTTTGCCTAGTGATACTATGGCTAACCCCAAGAGTGAGGTCTAAAGGTTAACTTGCGTCGTGCCGCGACGTTAACTAAGGCGCTATTTGGGAGGCAGCCCAAAACCATTTACTTTTCTTTTGTTATCTTGATAAAATAATAGTGTACTGTTTGCACAGATTGAGTAGGGAAAGTGCTTGAAAAGTTGTATGAAGGCGAGCAACAGTTTAGTTGGGTGGATCACTGACAAGTTCGGCGTACCCGATCATTCCCACCATTTGATGCAATACATCTTAAAGGTTGAGTCTATAAAACTCGGTGGAGTATGAATTTTTTCAGTGCATCTCCAATCCAATTGGCGATCTCGAAAAAGACCGCCGATGCACTGCTCACCTGAACTGAAAACTCTGTTATATTCGGCGAAGAAAGTAGATATTTGGCATTTTGCCGAGTGATTGAGCGAGATCAACTAACATTACTGAATGAGCAGAAACTGGATGTCATAAGCCACAGGTTTAAAAGTTCCATTTTATTCACTTTCTTTCACTCTGTCTCTTTTCTCTAACTCACACCCGCACTTTAGTAGTTATATTTCTTGCACTTTTAGAGTATTTTAAGTGTCGAATTGTGCTCGGATTAGGATCACATTGCTGCCTAGCAAGTCAGTACCATCTAATTCGGCATCACAGGTTTGTAATCAAACTCCTCAGTCATTTGAGCAAAAATTTTACTCATCTACATAATTACTGATAGTATAGAATCTCTGTTAAGTCTCTGATTTGTTGGGATGGTATATATTATCGATTATGATTTGGTATTTTCTGCCTGATCTGAGGGACTCCCACTTATCCATGTTTGGAGTTGAATTGTTATGCGATAGGAGTAGAAGTTTCTATGGATCTTCGTTGAACTTGAGTTATATAATCGTAAGTTGCATTATTTGGGGTTGCGGGTGAAATTAGAAAGGCTGGGTTGAAAATAGACACGTTGAGCTGATTGGCGAGATCCGAGCTGCTCAGTGGTTCGCTTAACGTCCCCATTTTGCCTTTAACTGAATACTTTTTGTAATGATTGATATGTGACTTTCTGCAGTCATTTTAATTCGCAAAATACACTCAACGACTCGCCAAAAGAACCCTTGTTCGCCCTTTGTTTGCGCCCTATATCATTTGCACATCATTTTTCAACAATTCGCCTACCAGGATTAACACTTCACCAACTAGCTTGGCTAAGCGAGTCCACAATCAAAAACACTCTTTTGCTCCTATTTGAATTATTATCTAACTTATCCTCGAAGTCTTTGCAGAAATGGCTAGACCAAAAGTCGCAGGGAGAAATGATCCACCCAGGCACATAAGAGTGCGGGAATTTAAAAACGATGAAAAGAAAGCAGAGCTAGCCAGACAAAGGAAATATACCTAGGAAGCTAGGGCAAAGAGACAAATTCCCATTGGCCCTAATGTGCCTCCATGGGATAGAAGCTTTGTTAATACAATACGGGCCTTCAGAGCAGCTCAGGAAATAGATCAGATGATTGAAGCTAATCTTGCTGCAGAGGCCACGACAAAGGCAAGCGATGAGGACTAAACCAACGATACTCCGAGGACCATGGTTTTACTTCAGGGAAATGCATCGAATGCCATGATAGATAGAGAGACTGCATAGCCTGGACTCCTCTTTACCCCCCTCTCTGTCTTTCTTTACTTTGCCTTTTGGATTCAGTATTACTTGCATTTGAGGACAAACACTCTTATTTGTGGTGGGGTGATGCCCACCTCGTTTGCTTGTTATGAATATTCGTGATTTGTACATTCGGGTTGTTCTGTTTTTAATTGTGATAATTGCTGCTTTTCTGTGGATGCTTAAGCTCATGGCTCTCTTTTGGTTTTAAATTATAAAAATGATTTTGACCCCCTTCCGAAAATTTTTGAATTTTTTTCACATTTTTACCACCTCTCGTGTGCTGAAAGTGGTTGTTCTTTTGCAAAAATTTAAGTCTCAGTTCTGATAAATACTAATGACTTAAATAGTGCTCTCAATTGAACGAACATGAATGCATGGCTATGACGAGGCCAAATGAAGTTGCATAGACAATATGTGAACTCTTTTCATCTCGTTGTGATTTGCCATTTATCGAATTGGTTCTCTTGTAATGACCGTTGCACACTAGCTAAAGTGTGTAGTCTTGTTTGACTTAAGTGTCGATGCCTTGTGTGATTAGCTTACTTTGAACCCATGCATGAATAAACCCAGAATTTTCCCTATTAGTCTGATTGATTTAGAAAGGTGTCCTCTTGATATGATCTTAGGCAACTTTAAAGAGTGTGAGCCAAATTTGACATATACCTCTTTTGTGGCCTACTAGTGAGTGTGTGAAACTCTTTTGAACACTTTTGCTCCCTAGTATACACGCAAATGTACGTGGTCGCACAAGTAATATAGTTTCTTGAAGAAACGACTTATCGTTCCCAAGGGACTTATGATTAATTTATATTTAACACTTAATTCTACAAATAAAAGTAACAATAACCTTCACAAAAGTGATGATCAATTATTAACTACTACTAATTATTCACTGAATAAAAGTAACTAAATGTGAACGACTTTAAGATATGTTTCAAGCAAGTTTAAAAGCAATTCCAGGGCTGCAGCATATACTGAATATCATGTATCATATTATTAGCGTAGATCTAATTTCAGTTGTCAAGTTACTGGTTTATAGGGTTAATTGTATGAGTCGGGATATACACCTCTAGTCGCCTACTCCAATTAGCTATCTAACTACATCGTTGAGCGGGGATAAATAGACTAATTGGCCAGCATTTATTTCATCCTATTTCGTAACCAAGCGAGTTGTTCGTCCTGGCGTCATTCCTGAACACAAATCACCTCGACTTAACGGGTCGATCAAACTCTCTATATCCTCTGGTCTATCTAACCTCTCTTCTCTCTATTTTAAGGTTAAACAATAGATTTATCTCTAGATGGCCAGTCAAGAAATACTAAAACAAGAATATAGAAGTAATTTATAATGACAACTAAGAATTAATTCATAAAGCCTTTAATAATCAACAATCCATTCGTAGCTACAGTCCCAGAACTAGGGCGTTTAGCTACTCATGCTATTAGAAAACCACAAAATACAATTGTTCATGCGATTTCTAAAAAATAGAAGAGTTAGAAGATCAAAACCTATTACACATTTGAATTCTTGCTCGTGCACACTAAATCAAAAGTCGAACGCTTACTAATGAACCCTAGGGTTCTATTTATAATAATTAGTAAAACTAAGACCCAACCCTAAACCAACAAGGAGTCCTATTTAGCTGTATTTTCGCTGGAAAAGTTGGCATCATGGTGGGCCTCTGCACCTTGCATCGCGCCTGAAGCTTGCCTCTGAGGTTTCCTCCTTGGCGCGCCGCGCCTCTCAGCGCGCCTGAGATAGGCCTCTGAATATTAGGCCCAGGCACGTCGCACCTCTCAGAGCGCCTACGAGGCATCTCTGAATATTGGCCCTTGGCGCCTCGCGCCTAGCAGTGCGCCTGGTCCTAGGGCCTTCATCCTTAGCCGCTTTTTATCCTCTTTTACATCTCTTTTATTCAAGTTGACTCCAATTCCCTTGAGAGTTCCTGAAACAACTAATCATGTGTGTAAGTGCACAATAATCACAAGTTGCACCAAAAATTAAGCTAATGCCTAGAGATCATCCTTCAATTTAATCGACTTATGGGCAAATATTGACAACTTAGGCATATAAATATGCCTAAGATCACCACCCCACACTTAGAACTTTGTTTTTCCTCAAACAATCTGTAGACTATCAACTCATTTTCACAACCCTTGGACTTATCACCCCACCTCAAAATCAACCAAACATTTTCAATCATGATCTTGTAGTTCACAATGGATGCAGTAATTCACAAATTACACCAAGTACAACACATGCTCAAAGAATGACCCTTTTATTATTTTTCCGGGCTAATGCAAACTCATACAAACACATCAATTAGATAAACCTACACATGCCATGAATGCCCACACTTGTTCTTGTTTAGTAAAGCCTTTCACTCAAACAACTTGCAATATCAACAAGGTCTATTTTTCAACATCAACTCACCCTCACAAAAGAAGTTCTTACATTTCTCAACATACCATAAGCTTGCCAATAGTGTATTATTAATTTCGCACATATTTCTCAAGGAATCAAGAGGACTTTCATTAGGTTGTAATGTAGGCTTAAGGTAAGGGAGGAAATATTTAGGAATCATTTTAGTGACTACATCTCCCTAATACACATATCATTATTTTGCCAACAATTTTCTTTATAACTCTTCTTTCCTCCTAGTACACACTTCATGACTATTTACCCTTTTTGTTGCTCCATATTTTCCCTTTATTTCTTTTTCATCATTTTTTTTTTCATGCCTTTGCGCTAGCCACCCAAACTCTAGATTTTTAACATCCAAGTAAGGTACACATTATCCTTGATAGGATCAGGGCCAATGTTTCGAGCATAATTCTAAATTAGCGACCCTCAATTTTAGTCGAGGTGCACATTGTCGCTAAGGACCAGGGCCAAAATAGAATTTCCTTTTTCACACAATGTAGCAATTCACCCTTAGCTATATCAACCAACATTTTCCAACCCTTCTTCTTAACATAGTGCATTAAGGATTTTCATAGGATCAAAAGACTTGGTATCAAACAACGGGTTTCGGCTTATCATGTGGTTTATCAATAAACAAGGCTAAAGGCTCAATGGGGGCTTCACTAGGGATGATTTCAATGGTAGGAATACAGGTAGAGTTAAGAATTAGCTATTTCAAAGAAGCGCCTCAATCACATTCCTTAAGTCATACACGCTACTAATTCAACACACACAAGGCAAGTTCTAGATATCAAGTTAAGAAAGAACCAATCAATCCTCACCACACATGGCATTATGACACATATAAGGATATATACACCAACATGCTCTTACAACTTGCATTACGGTATCATTACACAATTAAGCCCATTTATTTTTATTTTGAGTCAAAACTGGCAACACATGCTTGTTACAAGGTCAACCATCTATTGCACTTTTCCACTTGTGACTACCCATGACGTTTAGCTAACTTTTTCGGACATAGTTTCAAAAGGCCAAGGTTGGTTTCTCAATCCTACTCTTCTATGTGACTATTTTCCCTTAAGACGGTCGTCATCCATCCATCATTGGGAACTGCCACTCCTATGACGACTCTAAGACTTAATAAAGCATTAAACTAGTCCTAGTCGGTTCGAAGGGACAATCCTCAGTAAAAGTACTGAAAACAAATGCTGAGGAACCCAAAATAAAAAAATTTAAAAATTTAACTAAAAACTAACGCTAGACTCGATAAAGCAATAAACAACTTTATACAACAGAGATATATTACCCCACCCCACACTTTAAAAATAAGCATTGTCCTCAGTGCACAATTAAAGCAAAGTATAGAGTTAGGAATACTCCCTCGGGCCTCTAGGACTCGTTGTCATCGTGATCAAACACCATCAAGGCATTCGCCTCCTCATCCATAACATCGTCATCCTCCTTATCCATAGCCTCATCAGCAGTAGCCTCATCATCATCATCCAAAGGCTCTAAGAATGCGGGACCAGTCCTACATAAGAATGTTGCACTCTCGGTCAAGGGGTAGCGCTCCGCCATGGTCGCTATCTCCGCATCTGTAATTGCACGGCCACCTATTCGCAGCTGCAATTCCTCCATCCCAAACATTCTTGCCATGACACTATCATCACGGGCTTACCTCTCTTGGGCAGATAAGACATGACCATGGGACGCGTCTAACGCCTTAGTGCGGGTCACATCAACCACCTTACCCGTCAGATCCGGGTGAAAAGCAATAGTCAAGTCACAAGCCTCCTCCTCAATACCTTGGGTCCTCAAGAAACAGGTTATCAACCCCCTATAACAAAACCGCCAATGCAAATTGTTCCTGAACTTCATCATATTTTGCCTCAGGATTACTCTAACTTTAATAGGCATTCCCTTTATTAGCATATAGACCAATACCACTCTATCCCGCGTCACCTCAGTCAAATGTTTCGCGGGAAGTAAGATACTATACACTATTTTGCAGCCACATCCTAGCAATTAGATTGAAATTAGCAAAGTGGAGGGTGGAATGCCTCCCAGTATCTTTACTACGCCCCCACCTAGCTGTCGACTCTACCCCACACAATGTGTGTCGAATATCTCTATATGGGGGTTTCTCTTCCAACCTATTAAAGTCATCGGTATCACAATTAGGGGTACCCAACAACTCATTCAATATCCTAGCCGAAAACTTCATATCTCTGCCTCTTATAGGTACAGTTTTGTACTTAGTTTTTGTGAGCTAATTTGCATAAAACTCACGAACTAACGACAAATTACAGTCACCTGGATGGTCAAAAATAAACTGCAGTCCTAACTCAACCACAATCCTATATATGTTAGGAAAATTGAGACTGTAACCTTACCGAATCGACGTATTCGTCCCCCATATATTTTGCTTCCCACTGGCAGTCAAACCAAGTCAACCCATATCGCTGAACCGCCTTTTTACCAAATTTTTCAGCTGGTTCCCTATTTCCGAACCTGGATGCTTCATCCTTTCTACTCCGCTTAGACCCTGCCACATTCTTGGCTTTTGGTATCATTGTAACCTGTAAAAAAACAAACTAGAGACAGATTTCTTTTTTAGAAAAATTGGGGGGGGGGGGCGGGTTGGGCAGTGAGGAGAAGAGAAAAACAAGAAAAAGAAGAAAATGGTAGGGAAAGATGGTTTAAAAGTGAAAGAGAAGTGGGGAAGTGGAGGATTTATATTTGGTGGTGGGGAAGAAAAAGAGTGTTGGTGGGAGTATTAGTGTTAATGGGGGAATGAGAAGAACTGAGGGAAGAAAAATAAGAATATGATGAGAGAATATGGAGAGAATTTAGAGGGTTGGGTAATTTTTAGGAGAATGGGGAAGAAATTTGGGATTTGGGGGATTTTAGGGTAGTGGGTGGGTTTAAAAAAATGGGTCGAAACCCGGTTGCAAAAACAATCTGGGTGTAGGGCGCGATGGGGGCGCAATGCGCCATATTAGTGCCTGAAAAGGCGCTTTGAACTTTGCATTATGGCGCGGCGAGCCGTGCAGTGCGCCAACTTGCAAATGCCAGGCGCGATAGGGGGCGCCGCTCTAGTGTCGCGCCCCTGAACTCCCTCTGAACTTTTCTACCAGGCCGGGGCCCCTGCTAGTGCGCCTGACTACAGTTTTTTTTTTACTATTACGAGCTAAGTTACAAGTGATGAAAGAAAATCCTTTCTCGCTATAGTTAACTTAATTTCTACGACTTGAAACTACGCTAAAACAAAAATTTCAAGAATTCAAAGACGAACTACCTATATATTACATTTTTTTCATGGGTTGCCTCCCATGTAGCGCTTGATTTAACATCGTGGAATGACGCAGCTTGAATCATTCATCATTTAGCTCAAGAGCTTCTTGATCACGATCCGAATCCTCACCGAAATAATGTTTCACCCTTTGCCCATTGACCAAGAACGTAAGGCCAGTCTTACCTTTAAGTTCAACAACCCCATGTTGTGTCATTCTGACCACTTCAAAAGGACCAGTCCACTTCGACCTTAGTTTTTCGGGGAATAACCTTAGTCTAGAGTTAAAGAGTAGTACCTTATCTCCCGGATTGAAGGTACGAGCTACTATGTGCTTGTCGTGCCACCTCTTTGTTTTTTCTTTGTATAGCTTGGCATTCTCATATGCGTGGAGCCTAAAATCCTCAAGTTCATGTAGCTGATTCACTCTCTTTTTACCAGCTAGCTTGAGGTCTAAGTTCAACTTCTTGATTGCCCAATATGCTTGATGTTCTAATTCCGCTGGAAGGTGACATGCTTTCCTGAATACTATGTGATAGGGAGAAGTCCCTATTTGTGTCTTATATGCAGTCTTATATGCCCACAATGCATCATCTAGTTTATCAGACCAATCCTTCCTTTGCGCATTCACCATTTTTTGCAAAATTTGCTTCACCTCTCTATTCTAAACCTCCACTTGGCCACTCGTTTGAGGATGGTAAGCTGTAGCAACCTTATGACGAATACCATACTTCGCAAGAAGATTCTTAACAAGATGGTTAATGAAATGCTTACCTCCATCACTTATAATTGCCCTAGGAGTGTCAAAGCGAGTAAACATGTGCTTCTTGATAAACTTTATCACCACTCTTGAATCATTGGAAGGAAGAGCTACAGCCTCCACCCATTTACTAACATAATCCACAGCCACAAGTATGTATTAGTTTCCACTAGATGGTGGGAAGGGACCCATGAAGTCAATACCCCACACATCAACGATTTCCACCTCCAAAATGTTACTGAGCGACATCTCATGTCTTCTTGAAATAGTACCCAACCTTTGGCATTTATCACAACCCTTCACAAAAGCAATAGAATCTTTAAATAATGAGGCCAAAAGAAACCAGATTGTAGTACCTTATGAGCAGTGCGCTCTCCTCCATGGTGACCTCCATATGGGCTAGCATGACAACTTTCGAGCACTTTGTGACCCTCAGATTTCAGAATGCAGCTTCTCACTACCCGATCTACGCCTTGCTTGAACAAGAATGGTTCATCCCAAATGTAGAACCTCACATCATGATTGAGCTTTTATTTTGTTGGGTGGTTGCATCCAGAGGATAATCACCACTTACTATCAAATTCACAATGTCTGCATACCATGGCACTTGAGAGATATCTAATGCCATCAATTGTTCATCCGGAAACTCTTCCCGAATTTTTTCACCTTCATTCACATTTGAAAAATCCTCCAACCTAGATAAGTGATCTGCTATTTGATTCTTAGTACCTTTCCTATCTTTGATCTCAAGGTTAAATTCTTAGAGAAGCAATATCTATCGAATTAGCCTTGGTTTAGCATCCTTTTTGTTGAATAGGTACCTAATAGCTGCATGGTCAGTAAAAATAATCACTTTAGTACCTACCAAATACGATCTGAACTTGTCAAAGGCGAACACTAGAGCCAGCATCTCCTTCTCAGTCACTGTGTAATTAGCTTATGTAGAGTCAAGGGTCTTGCTTGCATAATAGATCGAGTGGAATACTTTATTCTTTCTTTGTCCCAACACGGCACCCACTGCTACGTCACTTGCATCACACATGAGTTCAAATTGTAATTCCCAATCAGGAGCAATTAAGATGGGAGCTTCAATTAAGTTCCTCTTCAATATCTCAAAAGCTTTTAAGCACATCTCATCAAAGTCAAACTTCACCTCCTTCTCCAAGAGACTACACATAGGTCTTGCAATCTTGGAAAATTCCTTGATGAATCGCCTGTAAAAACCTGCATGACCAAGAAAACTACGCACACCGTTTACAGAAATGGGAGGGGGCAATTTTTCAATAACTTCTACCTTGGCCTTGTCAACCTCTAAACCAGACTTAGACACCTTGTGTCCTAGCACTATCCCCTCTCTAAACAAAATGTGATACTTCTCCCAGTTTAGAACTAAGTTAGTGTCCTCACATCTAGCAAGTACTTTATCAAGATTTTGGAGACATACCTCAAAAGACTTCCCAAAGACGGAGAAATCATCCATGAACACCTCTACAAAGTCTTCCACCATATCATGAAAAATGGCTATCACACACCTTTTAAAAGTCACCGGTGCATTGCAAAGTCCGAATGGCATGCGTTTGAAAGCATAGGTACCATAAGGACAAGTGAACGTGGTCTTTTCCTGATCCTCGGGTGCAATCAAGATCTGGTTGTAACCGGAATACCCATCTAAGAAACAATAGTACTCCTGCCCTGCTAGTCGGTCAAGCATCTGGTCAATGAAGGGAACGGGGTTGTGATCTTTCCGGGTAGTATCATTTAGTTTCCGGTAATCCATGCAAATTCTCCACCCGGTCACTGTTCTAGTAGGAATCAACTCATTCTTTTCGTTCCTTACCACTATCATACCTCCCTTCTTCGGAACACATTATACCAGACTTACCCACTTACTATCAGAGATTGGGTACACAATTCCAGCATCTAGCCACTTTATTACCTCTTTTCTCATCACTTCTTTCATCAAAGGATTTAGTCGATGTTGATGTTGTGCACTTGGTTTGTGATCCTTTTCCATGTAGATTCTGTGCATACATAACACCGGACTAATCCCATGAATGTCAGCCATCTTCCATCCAATAACTTTCTTTCTCCGCTTTAGGATCCCCAATGCCGCTCCAACCTGTATTTCAGACAACTCTGCAGAAAGTATAACAGGCAAAGTTTCGTTAGTACCCAAAAATGCATACTTGAGGTGAGCCAGCAGTGTTTTCAGTTCTAGCTTTGGGGCTTCCTCAATGGAGGGTTTGGGTGGTGGCTCTAACTCACGCTCTAATGGTTCCACTCTCCGCTTGTGAGGCTCCACAATTGCTAGATTCAGACATGTTTCTATCTCTTAAGCCTCAGTGTCTTCATCTCTCTTATGACCTATTAAAACTCTTTCTAAGGGGTCTTCGAGCACAACTAAATGTGACTCTACTATGCGATCAACCACAATAATAGTAGACAACTTTAGAGCGCGGTAAACATCAAATACCTCTACCTTATCATGTGCCCTCATGGTTAATTGACTAGCTGCTACATCAATTAATGCCCTACCTGTGGCCAAGAAAGGACGTCCAAAATGAATGGCACTTCAGGATTGGGTTCAAAGTCTAAGACCACAAAATCTACTGAAAATATCAATGAACCTACTTGCACTAACACATCTTCTACCACCCCTCTGGCCTAGTAATGGATCTATCAGCAAGTTGAAGAATAACAGTGGTTCATTTTGGACTACCCAACCCAAGTTTTAGATACAAAGATAAAGGCATCAAATTTATACTTGCCCCCAGATCACACAACCCCGGGCATGAACACTTTGTCCAATTGTAATCATGCTTTATTTGATGTTGGATTCTGCAACTTTCGGTGAGAAGCCTGAGATCGCCGAAAGCACTTGGCGACTCGCCGAAAGTCTTCTTAATCGCCTTTTCTCTGTACCCCTGTATCCTATTTGCACTATAACTTTCGCCGGGCTATCCCTTGCTCGCCAAAAGGCCCTTCTTACGCCGGCTTGCCAAAATGTTAGAGCTAATCTTTTCAGTGATCTCGATCCAGCTCGCTAAAGCGATTCGGTGACTCGCCGAGTGGATCGACAAGTTTTTCTGCAAGTGATTTTTGTGTATCTGATTGAGTTATTTTTAACTATTTCTTGATGTTTTGCAGACATGGACAGACCTAAAGTTGCAGGAAGAAACATGCCACCCCTAAAGAAAGCAAAGGGGATTGTACTCAATTAAGATGCAGTTGTATCCAGGGACAAGGTCACCAAACTTCCCACAATTGGGGGGAAATGCAAAGGAAAAGAGAAGGCACCTGAGTCACTGGAGGTCAGTTCTGATAGGGGCGATATCCATACTATGCACCTCACCACTTCTGAGAGTAAGGGTGAGCACCAGGAGCCCTAGATTGCAGCCTCTGATGATGATGAACTTGTAGAAGCGCAGAGGGCAGAGCTACGTTCAAAATAGATGAATGATCCCTCTAGGATCAGGTATCCTTAGCCATCCACCACTCTTCCTTCAGTTCTAGCACAGCAAGTGGAGCTTGCACCACCAGTTCAGGGTCCTCCCCCCAAGTCTATGAATAGATTAAAGATTGAGGGGTTGAGGATAATCATTGAGGAAAAATGTCTGTCCACGGATGGGGTGATTGATAGGTAACCCGAGATTATGAGATGTCTGAAGTCTCATAAGTTCTAAATCTTCACAAAGCCCCGTGGCCCGTATATTCCAAGTTGGGTTAGGAAATTCTACAGTGCATACAGTGCCTTGGTTGCATAAAGAAAGAAGCAAGCAGCTGCATTCAAGCCAGTTGACTCTGTGGTAGTCTGGGGCAAAAAAGTGTTATGTGACAGCACTACTATAAATGAAGTCTTGGAGTGCACGAACAATATTGCAGACCCTCACCAGTACAGGATGAAGACTAAGTCATTTGAGGGAATAAAAAGCTGGCTGGCTCCACTTATCTGTGATGGTACTCAAAGGTGGTAAGAGGCAGGGGTCCCGATAATAAAGATAGACCTGCATGTAGCTACGAGGTACTGGTTTGGCTTTATCAACTGTATTGTGATGCCATCCCAGAATGAGTCCATACTTCACCACTCTGAGGTAGCTTGTCTTGGCGCGATCATTGCGAATAAATTTGGGTATGATCATTAAGCAAGAGATGCCAATGAGGGCCAAACAATGCCAGACCTCCCTCATCTTTTCAGTGTGATCACCAAGCTATACAGACAAGCTCGAGTTCCTAGAGACGCGAAGAAGGATGTGGAAGTGATTCCCACATCCTTCATTGATATCCAGAGGATCGAGGCTTAATACTTAAAGGATCAGGCGGAGATGAAGAAGACAGCCCCGGTGGACTCTTCCTTGGTGGTGGACACACTACCTGCAGAGGCTTCTTTGCCTACTCTGGCCCATGGGCCTTCAAGTACTTCTTATGCTGTACTTTTTAATGCTCCAGGTTCTTCTACTACTGCACTGCTTCCCAGACCTGCTGCTATTATCTCCCAGACTCGGCTCACTCAGGCTTCATTACTCCGGATGGGGCAGTTTGCCCACTCTACAAATTGTCGGGCTGCCAGAATCAAGGCCTCCATTCCAGGCATGATTCAGACTACCCTGGCAGATGTTGTATCACCATTGAGTGCTGCCAATGATACCCTTGCGGCGAGGATAGCGGTGTGCGAGCGTGGCCAAGGGGCTATGAGGAGGTGACAGCCTTAAAGGCTGCTATAGCTGTGTTGCAGAGTGATGTAGATCAGTTGAAGTCCACCGACATATCCATGATCTTCAGGACGATGGAGATCCTAGATGTGCCAGATATACCTCCGGCTACCATCGGAGATGAGGTTAGAGTTGAGCATACAACTGCTCCCGAGTCTGAGGTAAAGATTGATGAGGAGTTACTTGAGGTGGATTAGTAAGCTTCATATGGGG
This sequence comes from Solanum ahanhuiri, assembly GCA_009849805.1. NCBI lineage: Eukaryota > Viridiplantae > Streptophyta > Magnoliopsida > Solanales > Solanaceae > Solanum > Solanum ahanhuiri. Next base: position 81,651 of record WBIA01217650.1, on the reverse strand, counting down.
GCCTGACTGGGACTGAAGAGTCCATGGTAAATGTTGTTGTGTAGGCTTCCTTAGTACATACACCATTGGCTGCTCCTAGTGCAACTACTGTTCCTTGTGATTCCAAGTACTGAGGCCCAAGACCAGACTGATACACCGGACACTGATGCCCAGACAGATGGAGCGACTGTGTAGACATGATCCCCTCTTTACCTCCCTCTGTGTCTTACTTTTATTTTGACTTTTGGATATTGTTGTTTGCATTTGAGGACAAATGTCTTTATTTGTGGTGGGTAAGTCCCACATTTTGTGAACTTTTGTGAATATTGATGTTTTGTTTATATATTTGGGTTTTGAGCTGAAATGATATGTTACACTATTTTTGTTGATGTTTGAGCTTGTGGCTCCTAGTTTTAATTGTAAATAATTTATGACCCTTCCAAAAAAAATTTCCACCTCTTGTTTGTGTTGAATGTGGCTGCTCTTTTGCAAATTTAAGTATTAATTTTAATCAATACCGATGACTTGAATAGTGCTCATAATCAAACAAAAATGAATGTGCAGCTACGATGAGGGCAAATGAAGTTGCATCGTCAATATATTAACTCTTTGCATCTCGTTGTGACTAGCCAAGTATTGAATGGAGTCTCTTGTGATGAACATTGCACACTAGCGAAAGTGTGGAGTCTTGTTTGACTTTGGTGTCAATGCCTTGTGTGATGAGCTTACCCCGTTGGTCCGGTTAACTAAGTAAGGCAATCTCTTGATATGATCTTAGGCAACTTTAAAGAGTGTGAACCAAGTTGACATTATACCTATTTTTGTGGCCTACCTTGTGAGTGTGAACCCCTTTTGAACACTCTTTGAGCCGTAATCTTTTCTTGGAAGAAACTTGATGACATTGTGACCTTTTCTTGATCCATTACCCATAATCCTCATGATTTGTGGTTTGTTTGAATAGCCAACTTGGGCCAAAAGCCTAAGTTAGGGTGTGGTGAAAAGAGAAGGTGAATCAAGAAATGCAAGCAAGTCCCCTTTTGACCCATGGTTTTGAGAAAAATGGAACCCTTTCATATAAAAAAAAGAAGAAATGAATGAAAAAGAAAAAGAAAGAAAAAGTTATGGAATAAAGTTATGAAAATGCAAAAGGAAATGAGGTTTCCAATAGTCCATGGAAGATGAATAAGGGGTGACTTTTGAGCTTGAATGAGAATGACGAAGAAAAGGAAAGAAAGTGTTATTCACATCACATCTCATCAGGATTACAACCTTTGAGCCTAAGTGACCATACCTTTGCACTCAGCCCCGTTACAAGCCTTGAAAATACCTTTTTGATCTTGAGTGAGCTGAAACAAAAGTTGGTTGGAAAATACGGTCAAACCTATGGGTGAAATCATACATTGTGCTCATCTTTGTGAGTGTGAGCATTGCATTTGATTCCAAAACTTTAAATTGTTGAACCATTGTGTGCAAATATGGAATCATTCTTTGTGTGAGGGCATTTGAACACATTTGTTGAGCTTGAACTTGCAATTGAAGCAAGTATTGTGAGCTTGAGATTCTTTGGTAATGGTGAGTCACAACTTGAATATTTGAGTGCACAATTGATCCTTGCATGAGTAAGTTGAGTCTTCTTGTGTGCATTCATGATTGAGTTTGGTGTAGCACTGTTTGAGACATCCTTTTTGAACTGCTCAACTTGAGTTTTACTTGAGCACAAACAAAAGTTTAAGTTGGGGGTGTTGATGAGTCCATGATTTGAACTCATTTAGGGATTTATTTTAAGAGATTTAGTGTCCACAAATGCATATTTTGTGCCAATAACTGATGTAAATCCTTGAATTTTAGGTATATCGATTGAGGGACAAAGCATGGACACTATTGAGAAAAAAGGAACAAGGCACGAAGAAAAAAAGGCCTGAGGATCACCTAACCCATTAGGCGAGTTGCCGAACGACAATGGTCTCGCCTAATGTTCCAGAGTTCTAAGCCCTGAAGGATAAACTCAAGTCGGCGAGAGAAATGAGTAGTCGGTGAGTTGTCGAGCGGTTCCGCGATGCAATGCCATATCGCCCAAAGTTACAGAACTTGAAGATGCTGGATGCAAAAGCAAAATGACGATATAAATAACCAAAGGGTCTATCGCCGAATGGATTAGCGATCCCGACTTATTGCGCCGATTGGTCCTTCGTAGCATAATTTTTGACAAATATAAATACTAGTTTAAAATTTTAGCTTAGAATCTTATCTTTTGTTAAATCATATTATTATTCAGTTTTTGAAGTTTAGAGCTTAGAATTGAGTTTGGAGACATTTTTCCTTAGCTTTGAAGATTTGAGGATTTCCAGTTCTAAGAAATTGGAAGTGGATGTTGAAGATTCTTCATCCTAGACCTTTGTAAAGTTTATATCAATCCTACCCAGTTGATGGAAACACAACTTGGTAACGATTTTTACCTTTTTACTATGTCTAGCTAAAACCCCAATTCTTGAGGTGTGATTATGTAATTATGGGTAGATTTAACTGTTGGGTATTTGAGGAGTCCACAAATTAGGGCTTTATTTTAATGGAAATAATGTCTTTAAATGCTTATTTAACCTCAATATCTGATGAAATATTTGAAGTTTTACTGGAAACATGGACACTTAAGCGCAGAACATAACAAAAAGGGCGAAAAGAACGAAGAAATGAAGACCTGAGGATCACCAAGTCCTCTTGGCGAATCGCCGAAGGAACATACTTCGCCATATGTTCCAGTATGCGAAGTCCTAAAGGAAGTGGATCAAAAGGCGATGAAAAGAGCAGTCGGCACATCGCCGAATAGTTTTGCGAAGCAGTACTATACCGCCCATTGGTCTAGAACGTGAAGACGCTGAAGGAAAGCATGAAACGGTGATGAAATTGAAGAAGGGTGAGTCGCCGAGTCAGTCGGCGAACTCGACTAACGTCGCCGAACAATCCTTCGTAGCAAAATTTGTGACATCTACAAATACTAGTAGAGCTGTAGACTTAGTGAACGAATTATTATAATTTTCACTTGGTGTGGAACTATTATTTTTCACCCCAGAACATACTTTAGCTTATATTTTCTCTTAAGTTTGGAGAGGGTTTGGTGGAGACTTGAAGAAATGAGTGCATTTTCCCCAAGTTGGAAGTGGGTCTTCTCTATTCATCTTCCTTTGCTTAATTCAAGGTTTAATTTCTTATACCCAGTTGATTTCATTACCATGTTAGTTGTAATTTCTTGTTCCTTGATATGTGGCTAAAAACCCTAATTCTTGGGGTGTGATTTAGCAAATATGGGTTGATATTCTTGTTGGGTCTAGCTTGCTAATACGGTAAATGTATTTTAATGGTGATTTCACCTAGTGGCTGTGGTTTAATCTAAAGGGTTTGTAGTTGCAAATACAAAGCTACCCATGTGTTTTCGGCTTGCCCAAGAGGGAGGTCGCGAAATCAAAGTCACTAGACTGATGGCCTAAGGGGTGGGTTGACCTGAGGTTCTGCCCGAGAGGGTGAGCCCTAAGTCCCATATCCTAATACTCAGATTGAGAGAGTGAGTGGTGTAAGACGTAGGCTGGTCTTCATGCGGTAAACGGGTGTCCGAGAGGAACACATTTGAAACGGGGTAAGTTGCCCGAGAGGGAACTTAGTTCCATTTAAAGCTTAGCCTAGTCACTATTACTTTACAAATTTCCTATCGAAATCATGTACCCAACAATCTATCTCAACTTGTATTGCGGTCATATCCCAAGAACCTTTCCCCATACTTGATTTTCTTGTTTATTTACTTGTTACAAAACCTCCATTTTTGATATTTGACACTTTTGTGTCACCCCTTTAATTTACAATGTCTTTTATCGCAAATGTCTTTAACTACGACTAATGCGAATGAAATTCTAATTGGCTATTAATTCTCAAAAACATTCCCTTGGGACACAACCCTAATCTTTAGTTGGGTTACTATACTATCGACGATCGTAGACACTCATACCGTAGCTTTTTGTCGTTGGTCACGATAAGCATCAAAATGGCACCGCTGCCGGGGAGTGGTGTTATTTGAGAATTTTTAGTTAGTAGAATTGTTGTTCTCGTTAGTAGTAGTTTACTTATCTAATTTGTAGTTTTGTCTAGTTGTTTGCGTGTTAAGGCAGGACAATGAGTATACATGATGGAGAAGGTGGACCAATGGAGTACCTTCCAGCAGAAGTGATGAGGTTCAGGGATCACATCCTGAATTTCAACCATCTAGAAGGAGAACCCTTTTATGAGTCGTGGCTGAGGTTTAAAACACTATTGACGCAATGCCTAACTCATGAAATACCCAATTTAGTTCTACTGGAATGCTTCTACAGGGGTCTAAGTCCCGGAAACAGAGATTTGATGTACCAGCTTATGCCAAGTGGCCGTGAGAAATAGCCCTATGAGACCGCAACCAAATTCCTTGACCTTGCAGCTAAAACCAACAAGGATGGGGAGAAGGACCAGCAATTGATCATTTTGTTGGGACAAATGAATGACTTAACCCAAAAGGTTGAAGAGCTGGAAGTGATGTCCAAAGGAAAGAGCAAGTACTCATCATCTACTGAGCAGGGAAGATGCACGGACATTGAAAACAGATGCATCAACGATGTGTTATTACCCATCCTCCAAAACCTGAATGAGCAAGACATAGTACTAGAGGAAATTAGAGAAAATGTCGAAACGCTGAATCAGATGAGTGGCTCTCATTCTAGATCTATTCAGCTAATCAAAACTCTTTTAAATCTTGCACTACCTCTACTTCATCCATATGAACACGCGGGATCACCTAGTTGCACTAGGTGTAACACCAAAAAGCCAATTTGAGCATTGACTTGCATCGTGCCACGACGTTAACTAAGGCACTGTTTAGGAGGCAACCCAAAACCATTACATGCTCTAGTTTTATTTTAAAAATAATGGTGCACTGATTTTGCAGGTAGAAACGTGGAGAATGAATGAAAAGAGGTGTGAATTGGTAATTGATAGATCCATTCGGCAAGTCGCCGAACAGTTCGACGGGTACGATCTAGACCGCTGACAGACTTAAGATCTAAGCTACAGTCTGTAACGATCATCGGTGAGGGGAACCACTTGGTGTAACGCTGAATCATTTAGTGGTACTGACTAATATCGCCGAATGAGCAACAACTGCATAGTTTTTAAAGGTCAATAGTTTCAAAAATGGATAAATGTTCATTTTCCACTCAAGTTCTACTATCGCAAAAGCTTCACCTAGTAAGTAATTTTCATTATCTCTACACTCCTGGTATTTTAGTTGCTGATTAGTTACAAAGCGTGAGATTACATTACTTCCTAGCAGTTCAACATAATTCAAGTAGCATAAAAGGTTGGTTTTTCCCGAACCCTGAAACTACTAAAATTTTGTCCTCTCATCAAATTAAATTGGTTGGATTGACATGTGCTAGGCCTTTCTGAATAAATCTATCTTGTCTAAATGCTAGAGTCGATCTGTGAATTGTACCTATTTGATCTCGATTTGTGAAATCCCTCTTTGCCTGTGCATGAAATGATTTGAGTTTTGGGTGGATGAATGTCATGGGTCATAGTTTAATCTCGCTATTGCAACGGTAAATTGTGTTTTGGGAATTTGCGAGGTCGAATTTGAATTAGAAGAAGGCACGTTAGGTTGTTTAGCGAACTAGGTCGGATTCATCAAACAACTAGGCGGTTCACCTAAAAGTGGCTTAGATCGCCCTCTGTTTGCACTCCTGAATGTTCATTGCAATGTAACTTTCTGCGAACAAACCCTTGATCGCCGAAAGTAGTCAATGATTCACAGATGGAACTTTCTCATCACCGACTAGTGAAACCTTTTAGGGTAGGATCTTAGGCGAGCTCGACCCAAGTCGCCAAAGAGGCTTGGCGATTCGCCGACGAGTTTGGCGAATCTGTCTACCACTAAAAGTCTGCACTGCTGATTCAGATTGATTGCAGATATGGCCAGACCCAAAGTTACAGGAAACAACAAGCTAACCCAAAGCAAGAAAAAAGGGATAACAATCAACGAGGACACAACAGCATCCAAAAGCAAAGTTGCGCAATGTTTTAACACTGGCAGAAAAGGCAAGGGGAAGGACGAAATCGTTGAGCTATTAAATGCGAGCTCCGATAGCGCTGGTTACTACACCAACGACCCAACAACATATGATAGTGAGAGTATGAGTTCAGGCGAATACGAATTGAGAGAAGCACGGAGGAATGAGTTACTATCCAAACAGATTAATGACCCATCGCGGATCAGAAACCCTCGATCCACCCCTCAGACCCCTCTAGCTCCAGAACATGTAATGGTACTGGCACCTCCAGTACAAGGCCCCCCACCTAGATCATCGAATAGATTAAAGTCTGATGGATTAAGAGCAATCATTGAAGGAAAATGGTTGTCCATAGATAGAGTGATCGATAGGTATCCTGAGATAATGGAGTGCCTGAAATATCACAAATTTCAAGTTTTCACAAAACCAAGTGGTTCTTATATACCAAGCTGGGTCAGAGAGTTTTATAGTGCATACAGTGCATTGGTATCTCAGCGAAAGAGATTAGTCACGTCTTTCAAAGCAGTCGAGTATGTGGTTGTCAGAGGAAGGAAGGTAGTGTGTCACAATGAAGCTATCAACATAGCCTTGGGCATGTCCACTAAGATTGATGATCACTGTCAGTACCTGATCAGAGCAAAGAAACTGGATGTGATGGAACAGTGATTGGCCCCGCTAATCTCAGATGATAATACTCCGGAATGGCTAGCAGAAGGAATCTCAATTGAAAAGAAAGATCTGAATGTAGCTGCAAGATACTAGTTTGGGTTTATCAGCAGCTCCGTCATGCCGTCACAAAACAAATCAATCCTTCACCTAGCTAAAGTAGCCTTTCTTGGATGCATCATAGAGAAAACCAAGATAAATCTGGGAATATCCATTGCTTCTAAAATCCATATGCGTGCAAAGCAAAGCCAGACATCTCTCCCTTTTTTGGTATTAATCACTGCATTGTCCAGAAATGCCCGAGTACCTCTAGATTCCAAGAAGGATGTAGAAGTGATACCCACAGCCTCCACCAACATTCCAAAAATCGAAGCCGAATATCTCAAGGACCAAGCAGAAAAGAAGCAAAAGGAAGCGGTGACCACTGGATCTACACCTGCAGAGGCACTACTGCTTAGTCCAGCCCCTGGACTTTCATGTACATCCATTACCACTACTACTTTCACTGACGCTCCGAGCTCTTCTACTGCTATTTCTAGGCCTCCACGCACCCATGCTTCCCTAATCCGGATGGGACAAATGGCACTGTCTACCGATCGTCGGGCTGCTTGTTTAGAAGCATCTGTTCCGGGCATGATCCTAAAGGCTCTAACTGATGCTGTGAAACACCTGAACATTACCATTGACGTCCTAGCGGCTAGAATAGCGGTGTATGAGCACAATAAAGGGCCCAATAGTGAGATAATAGCTCTAAAAGCAGCCTTTAATGAGCTGCAAAAAGATGTGAACCACTTGAAGGCCACCGATGTGTCCATGGTCTTTGGAATAGTGGAAATTCCAGCAATGCCTGAGAGGCCTCAGACTACTATTGGATATGGGGATAGAGCGGAGCAGACAGAATATCCTGAAGTAGAAGCAAAGACTGATGAAGAGATGTTCGATATAGCTGCAGCAGACGACATAGCAGAGACTGAGGAAATCATGATAGATGCTGTTGTGCAGGCTTCTTTGGCCAAAGATCCTGCTACTAAATTCAGTGGCGCGGGTCCTTGTGGAGGTTACCCCAGCACTGAAGCCCAGACATATGAGTCGATCACGTTGCTAGGACCACCTCTTTATCTCCTTCTCTATATTTCTTTACTCTACCTTTCAGATTTGTTGTTATTTCCATTTGAGGACAAATGCTTTTATTTGTGGTGGGGTGAGGCCCACCTTTGTGTGTTATTTTGATATTTGGGCTGTCTATTTTAAATTGTGTTTTTAATACTGCTCTTTGTGGATGTTTGAGCTTATGGCTCCTTTTGTTTGAATTGAAAATAATTTTGACCCTTCCGATAAATTTTCGCCACCTCTTGTGTTGAAAGCGGCTGTTTTTGTGCAAAAATTTGAGTCTCGGTTTCGATCAATACCAATGACTTGAGTAGTGCTCTCAATTGAACAAACATGAATGCATGGCTACGACGAGGCCAAATGAAGTTACATAGACAATATGTGCACTCTTTGCATCTCGTTGTGACTGCCATTTATGAAATTGATTCTCTTGTGATGACCGTTGCACACTAACAAACGTGTGTAGCCTTGTTTTACTGAAATGTCGATGCCTTGTCTGTTTAGCTTACTTTGAACCTTGCATGAATAAACCAAGAATTTACCTTGTTAGTCCGATTAATTTAGTAAGGTATGCTCTTGAGATGATCTTAGGCAACTTTGAAAGAGTGAGAGCCAATTTGACATATACCTCTTTTTGTGACCTACCCGTAAGCGTGTGAAACTCTCTTGAACACCCTTTGAGCCTTACCTTACTTTGAAAGAACCTTAATAAACCCTAGACCTTACTTGATCCACCACCTATAATCCTCTTGATTTGTGGTTTAGTGAATAGCCAACTTAGGACAAAAGCCTATGTTGGGGGTGTGGTGAAAAGGAAAAGGATAAGTCAAGAAGTGCTATAAGAAGTCCCCCTTTACCCATGTTGCAGAACAATGGAACCCTCCATATAAAAAAAAGAAGAAGAGAGAAGATTGAAAAAGAAATTTGTGGCATAAACTCCAAAAGAAATTAGGGTTCCAAGCAATTTATGGGAAATGAATAAAAGGATGACTTAGAAGCACTAGAAAAGATGTGATAAAGGAAAAGAATGGAACACCTTGAGTATACCACATCTCACGAGGATAAAGTCACTAAGCCTAAACGACCATACCTTTGCACTCAGCCCCATTACAAGCCTTAGAAAGACATTTTCGATCTTGAGTAAGCCTGATCGAGAGTCAATTGGAAAATAAGGGCAAACCTATGGGTGAAAACATGCATTGTGTTCCTCTTTTTGAGTGGGAGCGTTGTATCTAATTCCTGATCTTAAATTTATTAGTATCTGTGTGTAAAAATGGAATCATTCTTTGTGTGAGGGCATTAAGATACTTTCATTGAGCTTGAACTTGTACAAGTAGCAAGTATTGCGAGCATGAGAATCTTTGGTAATGGTGTGTCACAATTTGAATCTTTGAGTACACAATTGATCCTTGCATAAGTAAATTGAGTCTTGTCGTGAGCATTCATGATTTAGTCTTGCATAGCACTGTTTGAGGCACCCTTTTTGAACGGCTGAACTTAAGTTTGCTTGAGGACAAGCAAAAGTTTAAGTTGGGGGTGTTGATGAGTCCACAAATTGGACTCATTTAGGGCTTTATTTTAATGGAAATAGTGTCCTTGAATGCTTATTTTGCCTCAATATCTGATGAAAACTCTTAAGTTTCAGGTATTTGAAGTTTTACTGGAAATATGGACACTTAGGTGCAAAACGGAGCAAAAAGGGCTGAAAAGAACGAAGAAATGAAGACTTGAGGATCGCCAAGTCCGCTTGGTGAATCGCCGAAGGAACACACTTCACCCTATGTTCCAGTATGCGAAGTCCTAAAGGAAGTGGATCAAAAGGCGATGAAAGGAGCAATCGGCGCGTTGCCAAATAGTTCCGCGAAGTAGTACTATATCGCCCAATGGTCCAGAATGTGAAGACGCTGAAGGCAAGCATGAAACGGCGATGAAACTGAAGAAGGGCTAGTCGCCGAGTCTGTCGGCGAACTCGACTAACGTCACCGAACAATCCTCCGCAGTAAAATCTGTGAATCTATAAATACTAGTAGAGTTGTAGACTTAGTGAAAAATTATTATAATTTTCACTTGGTCTGGAAATATTATTTTTCACCCCAGAACATACTTTAGCTTATATTTTCTCTCAAGTTTGGAGAGGGTTTTGTGGAGACTTGAAGAAAGGAGTTCATCTTCCCCAAGTTGGAAGTGGGTATTCTCTATTCATCTTCCTTTGCTTAATTCAAGGTTTAATTTCTTATACCCAGTTGATTTCATTATTATGTTAGGTGTAATTTCTTGTTCCTTGATGTGTGGCTAAAAACCCCATTCTTGGGGTGTGATTTAGCAAATATGGGTTGATATTCCTGTTGGGTCTTGCTTGCTATAGAGTAGATGTATTTTAATGGTGATTTCACCTAGTGGTTGTGGTTTAATCTAAAGGGTTTGTAGTTGAAAATACAAAGCCACCAATGTGTTTTTTGCTTGCCCGAGAGGGAGGTCACGAAACCAAAGCCACTAGACTGATGGCCAAAGGGGTAGGTCGACATGAGGTTCAGGCTGAGAGGGTGAGCCCTAGTCACATATCGTAACAATCAGCTCGAGAGAGTGAGTGGTGTAAGGTGTAGACTGGTCTTCATCCGGCAAATGGGTGTCCGAGAGGAACACATTTGTAACGGGGTAAGTTGCCCAAGAGGGAACTTATTTCCATTTAAAGCTTAGCCTAGTCACTATTACTTTACAAATTTCCTATCGAAAACATGTACCCAACAATCTATCTCAACTTGTATTGCGGTCACATCCTAAGAACATTTTCCCCTACTTGATTTTCTTGTTTATTTTATTGTTTATTTACTTGTTACAAAACCCCCCATTTTGATATTTGACACTTTTGTGTCACCCCTTTAATTTACAATGTCTTTTATCGCAAATGTATTTAACTCGACTAATGTGAATGAAATTTTAATTAGCTATTAACTCTCAAAGCCGCTCCCTTGGGACACGACCCCAACCTTTAGTTGGGTTACTATACTATCGACGATCGTAGACACTCATACCGTAGGTTAGTGTCGTTGGTCGCAATAAGCATCAGTATTGTTAATTGATAGTTTATTTACTGTTTAAAACTGATTTCGTTCAGTAATTGTGGTTGAATTTAATGGGTTGTAGGTTTAAATACAACCTTAACTTCGTGTTTTTGGCTTGCTCGAGAGAGAGGTTTTAAAACCAAAATTACTAAATCGATGGTCAATTGGTATTGGGTTGTCATGGGTTCAGCTCGAGAGAGTGAATCCTAAACCCTTTTCCACACATTCAGCTCAAGAGAGTGAATGGACTAAAGCGAAGGCTGTGCTTCATTGCTGCTTATTGGTGTTTGAGAGAAACCAATTTGATTCAGGATAAATTGTTCGGGAGAAAGTTTATCCCTACTAAAGTCTAGCTTATTCACTGATTTTCAGTTGTTTACTATTAATTTCAATTACCCGGTTGTTTACCTTAGCCCATAATCCAATCACATCCCAAGAATCCTGTCTCCATATTCATATTTTCGTACTATTTGCTGTTTTTGTTGTTAGTTTAAACAAACCCCCTTTGATATTTCACACTTGTGTCACCCTAAACTTGAATTATGTTTTTCTTCGTAATTTATTTTCCATGATTGACTTGAGCATATTTATGCGTTTCTATTGATTCTTGAGTGCGAACCACTCCCTTGGGACTCAACCCCAACTCACTAGTTGGGTTATATTACTATTGAACGATTGTTGGCACTTAGTATTGGATGAACTGTCCTGATACATGATATCAATTACACACAGATGAGAACCACAAAATAACAGTTTGCACTTTATTTCAACCAATTTATAGAGCGGGGTTCGGAAACCAACCTTTAATGCCGAAAATTTGGAAAGCTAGGAAGAAATGTAATCCCAAACGTCCACCTCAAGCAAACAATCCCAACCAACTGTAAAAATGAAAGCACGAGAATAAAAAAATGATCGGTTGTGAGAGTACGAAAGTTAAAAAGTATGAAAGTTAAGAGAATTTTAAATTTAAGATGGTTTGGCCTCTTAAAACCCTACAGTTTGCACGCCAGTCGGTGAAGTCAGTCGTGGTCGCAGACCCACTCAGCGATATATCGAGTGGTCCTTTAGTCCACCGAGTTTTACATAACCTCTAGCAAGGTAGGTGGTTCCAACGGCGGTCCAAGTCGGGATCGTCGACCTGTTCGGTGAGTCGCCGACTGGACCTTTGGCTCTCCTAGTTGCCATTTTCCCAAAATTTCAACCTTTCAACTTGCACATTCAGCACCTGTTATTCAATCAACAGAAATAAAAGCATTAAACCTTGGGTGACCTCCAAAGAATCACCTTATTTAATGCCACGGCACGACGTGGGTACACTTTCAAGGTTCATTTTTTGTGTTAGCCAATGTATCACTTGGTAGACCCCCTTTTAGCCTTGGGTTCAAATGAGATGAAAACCATGTTCCCAGAAAAAAGATACTTTTGAGAAAGGACGAGCACGACTGAAGTGGCTATACATACAAATCTATTTATGGATCTAAATGCTTCGATTGGAACTGGAAGTTCCAGAACAGGTTGCTGGTATACCACAATAATCAAACTTCCTTTACTTTTTTTTAATTCGGATCGAATTTATGTTGGCTTCGTTGGGAGGATCGGTTTGCATTTCCAATTGTTTGATGGACACTAAGTGAGAGGTGACCATATGATTTAGTGTGGAGATATCCTCTTTCATTTCTTTCAAAACTTTGTCCGACGCTTCCACCTTATTGAGAATGCGCGCAAGAATGTCTTCTATCCGGAAGTTCTCCGGGTCAGCATTTTGTTCTTTAGGATTTTGATGCTCATGAGGTGGGATGTATCTTTCCTTGTCACCATCCATTTCCTTCCAAGTAATGCCACGATCGCACCATTCTCTGTCACGGTCTCTCCAGATATCATCCCTTTCTCTATTCCAACCCAGATTTTCACTCGGCCTTGGATAGCTCAGTCGGAAACCTCCACCTTGATTTGCAAGAAAATTCACTTCCTCATTATATAGAGCCTCAAAGTGTGCCTCCTCGGGGTTTGCTCCCCCAATACCAACAACATTTACACTCTTCAACCCATTACCCATGACATTTTTCGACAATATATCCAGCTGGGTCATCATTTTGGCCATATTTTGGTCTCTCTCTTGGTCATTCTCAATTTTCTCTTTTGTCATTGTAAAGGTGAGAGGAGACACTTGGCCCTCTCGAGTGTACCATGCTCTGTTAATCTTAGTCATGCCATCGAGGAGCTAAGATGCTAATTCGAATGGCTGCTGCATTATACTACCTCGGACAAGGATATCAGCCACACCTTTGTTTACTGAGTCTAAACTCCTATAGAAGTGTTGTAACAACACGTTGTTTGGAAACCTGTGAGTCGGACATTGAAATAACAACTTTTGAAATCTTAGTCACGTCTCATGGATGGGCTCACCCTCTAAACATTGGAAGCCCTGAATATTGTTTCTTAATGACATCATCATTGAGGGAGGAAAGAACCTCACAGAGAATGCCCGGTAAGTTCATCCTAAATGGTAAGGGTATCCCTCGGTAAATCAGCTAACCATTTTGTAGCTCTCCCATCAAAGAAAAAGGGAAAAACTGGAGACAGACTGATTCTTGTGAGTTGTTCTTGAATGAGAATGGACCACATACGTCCATGAAATTTCGAATATGATCATGGGGATCCTTATGAGCTAGTCCTCCATATAGTCCTTTCATTTGCAAGAGTTGCAACATTGTGCTAGTGACATAGAAGCCAACATTCCCATCAACTAGAGGTAAACGTATAATACCAACGCCACCCAATTGAATTGGGTCATTGACATCATTCAAAATTCTGAGATCTTCTTGGTGGCCAAGTTGGCTACCGTTACTCCCGTTCACTCATCTCGTCCTCTCTTCAGAAACAACCAACAACAAACACAAAACAAAGTAAGTCAATTTAAGTACAACACAAAAAGATCACAATTCAAACTTCAATAATAGAATTCTAAACACCACTCCCCGGTAGTGGCACCATTTTTGATAAACGCTCAACTACACCTTATCCACTACTAGGTGTAGGCAATCACTATCTAGTATAAAACCCAACGAAGAGTTGGGGTCGAATCCACATGGAGCGGTACAAGTTTGAATTCAGTCACGAAGTTATAAATGTGGTCTAATTTGTTATAGGAATAGAAATTATCACCATTTAGATAAATCGAAGGGATTGACAACGAATGTTAGATAGGGGATTTAGTTTTCCATTAACAACTAGAACCATTACTAAAACACGAGAAAACACAAAGTAGAGAGGAATTCTCGGGATGTGATCAATTCTAGACTAATTTCTCTATATGGGTAATTGAAATTCACTAACAATTGCTAAATCTCAGTAGGTAGGCTAGACAATAGATGGAATAGCTGTCTCTCGAACAACTATTACAATTCAAGAGAGTTCTCTCGAACCTCGACAAGCTTAACAATATAAACAGCCCAAAACCTTAATTTATCTTCTCTCTCGAGCTAAAAGGCTAGAATCGAGTTTAGGATTCACTCTCTAGAGCTAAACCCACATCAACCCAATAACTACAATCATTAATTGAAAACTTTAGTTCTAAACCCTCTTTCTCAAGCAAGCCTAAAACACTAAGTTGGAATTGCATTTGCAACTACAACTCATAGATTAAGACAAAACTATCGATTAAACCCACTTCAATTAAGCATTAAAATCACTAAACAACAATACCCATAAGCTAATTAAGTCAATTATCACATGATCATACCCCGAGAATTAGGGGTTTAGCTACACATCATAAAAAGGAAGAAACAATTACCAACTATATCAGCCATGAGCTGGGTAATGGTTTCCATGTCTCTACAATGCTTCAAATCGAATTAAATAAAAAATCCAATTGAAATTCCTCAAAACCAAGTCTCAATATATTCAAACTCTACTATGGAAAACTCAGGAGAACTGGATTTAGATTCTACAATGCTTGGATGATGATAATCTTCTTTTCAAATTTCAATTTATAGTTTCCCAAATTTTGGCATACAAGACCATTAGACGAAGTAAGTCGTGCCTCGCAAACCAGGTCGGCGATGCGCCCTTTGCTCCAGTCCATCAATGGTTTGCCTTGGCTCTTTATCCTCAGGGCTCTGCGACTTTAGGCGATCAAGGTTGATGTTGGCAAGTTGTTCAGCGGTCCACCGATTATCGTTTTCCGTTGCTAAGTAGGTTCTTCCCCAGGGGTGGCATGCTGGAACTTTAGGCGAGCTAAAGAGCCAATCGGTGGTTCGCCGAGTCGTCTTGGCATCGCCAGGATCACCTTCCTTCAACTTATTCAACGTTTTTGCTCTTTTTTGCCCAGTAATGTCCTTGCCTTTCTCCTTAGCTTTTATTACTACAAATTAACACTTTAACATCAGTTTTAAGCATAAATTAGGCATTGAGAACACTTAAACTATAAAAATAATTCCCTAAATGAGTCGAAATATGAGACTCATTTGAACCATGTGGAGAAATACTAGGGCAAATAAATCCCTTTCTCAACAAATCCTACAACTTATCCTTTAATTCCTTCGACTCACCTGGGGCCATATGATAAGGAGGCATAGATAAGGGCTTGGTGCCAGTATCCAAGTCAATAGTAAAATAAATATCCTTATCCGGAGAAATACTTGGAAGATTAGTAGGAAACATATTCAAAAACTCTCAAACCACGAGCATAGAATCCATCGGAGGTGGCTCAACACTTGTATCCCTAGTGAAGGACAAATAGGACAAACAACCTCTAAGTTGGAATGAAGAAGATAATTTGCTAGGGTAAGAACCACTAGCACCCATTCCCTCAACTCTCAAGACACTCAACATAACTAAGGTCACAGTCTTAGCATAAGAATCGCGAATAACATGATGTAGAGAAATCCAATCCATAAACAAGATGAATCAAAGTCCATCATCCCTAAAATGATCAAGTCTACCCAATTATCATACCCGGCCAAAGAAATAAGACAGGATCGATACACTCGATCCACCATTAAGGACTCACCCACTAGTATGGTACATGAATAGGAACATGCATGCAATCAGACATTGATAACGCTCAACTACACATCATCCAATTCTAAGTATAGGCGGTCGCAATAAAGTATAAACCCAACAGAGAGTTGGGGTCGATCCTACATGGAGTGATAGGTAGAGAATTTAATTTCGAAAAGAAATGAGTGTTCTAGTCGGTTATATGATCAGACATTTTTGAAGCAATTCAAGTAAATTGTAGGGGTTGACAACTAGTGTCAATTGGGGGGGGGGATATCAGAGTGACAATTAACAACTACGGAAACAGGGGAGTAATCAAGTAGAGAGTGATCCTTGAGGATGTGATTGATTAAACACTAATTTCGCTATATGGGTGATTATTATTTACTGGAAGTCGTTGAATCTTAATGGGTAGGCTAGGTTTTAAGTGTAACAACTATTTCTCACAAATATTATGAATCAAGCGAGTTCTCTCGAACCTCGACAAACCCAACAATCTAAACATGTCATGACCCAGGGGTACACCCCGAATGCGACACGGCGTACTCGACCCCGAAGGGGTCTCATACAAGCTTCATAGCATTTCATTGCATTCGTTAATAAAAATAGTATGGAATTAAAACTTTATTTAAAACCATACAATAAAAATACTCATTTAAAAACACTTGAAAACACATCGGAAGTCTATTGTCTCACATGGCCATCTAAACACAATATCCAAAACATAAGTAGGGTCACGACCCTTTACATTTGAAAAGTCTAACAATAGTCTATTACATGAAAGAAGTTGAAACTTAAAGCGTCCATGTCCTCGATCTATGAGGACATACCAAAAGTGTCTTGAAAGAACTCTAATCCAAGCTTCAACTAGAAAGATAGCAATCACTTGCCGGAGCCTACACTTGTAGTAAAACATGAAGAAGAATGGGTTAGCACAATTAAGTACTAAGTATGATAGCCATGCAAAAGCATGCTTAAAATGGACATTTTATTTGAAACTCATGCTTTTATGCCATTTTGATAAAACTTCATGAATTTGAGTATAAGAGGCATATTATTCAAACATAACCAACATACAAGTCATTTCACCACATTATAGACATAATCAACATATAAACCATTACCTTCACCTCAAGCCTTCACCTCAAGTAACCCTTAAGCTATACCTTGTGCAATGTATGGATAGCATCCCATACCACCATCCACACTAAAGTACCACCTTAAGGTCACCAAAAGTGAACCTACCATTCAATGTTTCCATGTTCACACAATACCTATACATAAGTGACATAAACCTTTCACAAGTCATATCATCACATAAGGACCATCACCTAAGACAACCCTAAGTCATATATGTGCAATGTGCAAGTAGCATCCCATACTACTACTCACACTAAGTACTCCTTTGAAGTCATCACCATAGGAAAGGCACATTCATACTCATTAAGTCATGACAAGGAAGTAACTCATAATACAATCGAAGAATAGCATGTATAATTACATTTAAGCATATAAGAGTTAACATTCTTCATTAGATTCATTTAGAGGACTTTCATACATTAGCCCACCGACCTAGAGAACTCACTATGACCCTCTCAAAGCCTACTCGTGCAATGCATGGATGGCATCTCATACTACCACCCACACTTCATAGAACTCCTCAAGAAACCATAGTGTACATCTCACGTTATGATAATAAGCGTTTAACTGACATAGACCATGAGTGCTAGATCATGGAATCCAGTGTCATATAACCCCACACCGTAAAAAGGTGGTCTACTTGCCTAAGGAAGACCGGTAACATCTAGCTTAGGTGGATCCACTAGCTATGACCTATGTGGGTACATATTTAAGGGATAAGAAAGATGTTCATTGAAATTCGGCCTAACGTTGGGAGAACCTCCATCTTACCATATCCTCTCGGTGCTTAGCCTACATTCCCATACAGTAGTTTCATTAACATTACATCATTGTACTTGAGGGGGCCACCAACATTAGGCCTACCGACCCAAAGTACATTACACAAGAAAGGGCCATCACCATTAGGTCTACCACTTCAAGGTACATTTAAGGATAGCTCATTGACATTCCTAGAAAGAGCCACCACCATTAGGTCTACCGTTTCTAGGTTCATCATGTCACACAAGGAACAGTCACCACCATTAGGTCTACCATTCCAAGGTTTAACATCACATTAGCACGTAGACACATCACGAAGGGCCACTAACATTAGGTCTACAGGTTCAAGACATAGCCTAGAATACTTCATCATTCATTCATGAAGAGGCTACCAACATTAGGTCTAACAATTCAAGACATTAAGACATGAAGTCAAAATACATTCATTATACAAGAGGAGGATGATTAAGCCTACCAATTCAAGAGATCACATTCACCTTTACATTCATTTATACAAGAATAGGATGCATAAGCCTACCAATTGAAGATATACAACATTACATTATAGAACCCTTCACATTCTATCATCATCATTCATGAGTGTTAATTGAGAAAATGCTTTCAATCACAACATTATTATATTCTGAACATGATCATCATACTATCATTGAATTCACATACACAACCTTCACATCATAATCACACCCTAACCTTCACATCTTGCCTTTCAAGGCCATGGATCACATTTACCCACACACCTTAGATCAATACAATTAGACAAGAGTAATTACATAATCTCAACATTCTATATTCATATCCATATACACATAAACAATTCACATACTTCATAATCAATCAATTCCCAATCATAAATCACAACATAGGAATTTGGGGGAAAACATGGGTTCTAGGAAGAATTCATCTTAATTAATCTTTAAATTCACAATTCATTCATAATTCAATGCAATAAAGCCTTTAGAAATCATTTTGAATCAAACCCATGCATAGATTGAAATCTAGGGCTTTTGGGGAAACATTGGAGACTTGGAATCACTTTTGAAATTGGCTCCTTGAAAGATAATAAGTCAAGGATGAAGACCACCGTACCTTTAATGGAAGAAATCCACGAAAATACCTTGAAAAACTTGAGGATTTGACCTTGAGAGCTTGAATCCTTCACCTCTAATGGAGGTTTCTAGAGAGAGAGCGTTTAAGAAGAGAGGTTTATAACTTTGGGGTGTTTTGAAAATAATGAGTTAGAAATAGAGTTTAATACTTTAAAAGCTCTTAAAATACTTTAATTAACCTAAAATAACCGTCCCCCAACTTAATTCAACTTAAAATGAATTTACCAAGAGTCTGAACCAAACCAATAACACAGGTGGGGACTCACGACCCTAAACCATAAACCGTGGATTGGATCACACCCCATCCTGGTCAACCATGGTTCGTGTCTGAGGCTTGGTTTTGGGGGTCTTGACCTACAGAGGCCATCCACCGGGCGTGGATGGGCTTACGGGGCGTGGACCCCTTCCATAGGTCACTCTCATTTTGGCAACTTTTCTCTTTTGGGGCAGTCTTGGGGTTAGACTAAAGGTCCTTCTCAAGGACCCCTAGGGTGCTCCTTGGGGAGTCGTACCTTGATGTTTAATCCCTAAACCCCTCAATCATAGCTCAGGACAACATTATACACCCTAAAACCTCACATCAACTCCAAGACGAACATCGTTAGGCTCTAGTTTCACCTATTCGTTTTAGGGGTTGTTACATTATCCCCCACTCAGGATCATTCATCCTCGAATGACACTTTAAACATATTAAGGGGTAAACGACTCAAGACTAGCAGCCAATACAAGAGATCACATTCACCTTTACATTCATTTATACAAGAATATGATGCATAAGCCTACCAATCGAAGATATACAACATTACATTATAGAACCCTTCACATTCCATCATCATCATTCATGAGTGTTAATTGAGAATATGATTTTAATCACAACACTATTACATTATAAACATAATCATCATACTACCATTGAATTCACATACACAACCTTCACATCTTACCTTTCAAGGCCATGGATCACAATCACCCACACACCTTAGATCAATACAATTAGACAAGAGTAATAAAATAATCTCAACATTCTATATCCATATACACATAAGCAATTCACATACTTCATAATCAATCAATTCCCAATCACAAATCACAACATAGGAATTCGGGGGAAAATATGGGTTCTAGGAAGAATTCATCTTAATTAATCTTTAAATCCACAATTCATTCATAATTCAATGCAATAAAGCCTTTAGAAATTTTTTTGAATCGAAACCATGCAAAGATTGAAATCTAGGGTTTTTGAGGAAACATTGGAGACTTGAAATCACTTTTGAAGTTCGCTCCTTGAAATATAATAAGTCAAGGAAGAAAACCACCATACCTTTAATGGAAGAAATCCACAAAATACCTTGAAAAACTTGAAGATCTGACCTTGAGAGCTTGAATCCTTCACCTCCAATGGAGGTTTCTAGAGAGAGCTTTTGAGAAGAGAGGTTTCTAACTTTGGGGTGTTTTTGAAAATAATGAGTTACAATAGAGTTTAATACTTTAAAAGCTCTTAAAATACTTTAATTAACTTAAAATAACCATCCCCTAACTTAACTCAATTAAAATGAATATACCAAAAGGCCCTCGCCTTGGCCGAACCAAACCAGTAACACAGGTGGGGACTCATGACCCCAAACCACAGACCGTGGATTAGGTCACGCCCCGCCTTGGTCAACTATGGTTCGTGGCTGAGGCTTGGTTTGGGGATCTTGACCTACGAAGGTCATTCACGGGGCGTGGATGGACCTATGGGGCGTGGACCTCTTCCGTAGGTTACCCTCATTCTGGCAACTTTTCTCTTTTGGGGCAACTTTAGGGTTAGGCTAAGGGTCTTCCTCAAGGACCCCTAGGGTGGTCCCTGGGGAGTCGTACCTTGACGTTTAACCCCTAAAGCCCTTAACCATAGCTCAGGACAACATTATGCACCCTCAAGCCTCACATCAACTCCGAGAAGAACATTGTTAGGCTCTAGTTTCACCTATTCGTTTTAAGGGTCGTTACAAACAACCCAAAACCTCAATTGATCTATACTCTCGAGCTAGAATAGTAGGATCGAATTTAGATCCACTTTCTCAAGCTGAATCCACAATAACCCAATTGCTACAATCATCAATTAATTACTTTAATTCTAAACCTCTTTCTCAAGCAAGCATCAAATACTAAGCTAGAGTTATATTTGAAACTACAACTCATCAGTTAAAACTCAACTATCAATTGAACCCACTTCATATCAATAATTAAATCAGTAAATACTAACACACATAAGCTAATTGAGACAAATTAATCACATAATATCACCCCCAAGAATGGGAGCTTTAGCCAAACATTATAAAAAGCACAAAAATGTTACCAACTATATTCTACATCAGTTTGGGTAACAAATTGCATGTCTTCACAATGCTCAAAAGTAGTTCAAAATCCAAACCCAACTATAAAATTCTACCCAAAAACTCCAAGAAGAGTGTGAGGGATAAAAAACCCAATGTAAGAACTCTCAAACACTCAGAAAATTCACTTAAATTTTGGGACTCCTGAAACTCTTTTAAAAAATTGCATTTATACTTACCCAAATTTTTTTCTTTGGAGCCGTTCGCCGGAATCAGTCGAGCATCGCCGATCCAGTCGGCGATGTGCCAAATTTCCATGTTCATCGCCTTCTTGACTTGATTCTTCACCATTCCTCTTATGTAACTTTAGGCGATCAGGATCTCCATCGCCGATCCAGTCGGCTCTTCGCCGAAATGCCATTTCCATCGCCGAGTTGGCTTTTACCAGTGCTGGCCTGCTGTAACTTTCAAAGAGCTGAAGTACTACTTGGTGAGTCACCGAGTGGTCTTGGCGATGGTCAGCCTTTCTTGTCTTCAACTTTTTCAGATTTTCCTCTCCTTGTTGCCCGGTAATGTCTTTGCCTTGCTCTTATGCCTTCATAGCTGTAAAATCAGCATTTAAACATCAGTTTAGAGTATAAGATAGGCATTGTGGACACTAAAACTATGAAAATTTAAGTCATAAATGAGTTGTAATCCCAGATTCATCAACACCCCAAAATTAAACTTTTGCTTGTCCTCAAGTAAAACACAAGATCAACCAGTTCAAAAGAGATGTCTACAAGTAGTGCTACTCAAGACTCAACATGAATGCACACAGGAGGTTCAAACTACCCATGCAATGTTCAATTGTGCATTACAAGTTTCAAATTGTGACTAGCCATCATCAAATTGAACTTGAGCTTACAATGCTTTCTTCAAATGCAAATTGAAGCTCAACAAAAGTATTCGAATGCCCTCAAACCAAGAACAATTCCATGGTCACATAAGGCTTATCAAAATTTCAGAATTAAGGAATCAAAAACAACTCTCACACTATCAAAGACAAACACATGCATGATTCTACCCATAGGCTTGCCCATATTTTCCAACCAACATGACTTTTAGCTCACTCAAGATCACAAAGGTCTTTCAAGGCTTGTAACAGGGTTGAGGGTAAATGTATGATCATTTTGGCTTAGAGACTTCTACCTTCATTAATCATGGCCTGCATTTCTCTTTTTCTCCCTTTCTTTCACTCTTTTTGAGTTTTCACACTCCACCCTATGTTCTTTTAAGCATGACTCATTGGACACCCCATTTTTTTTCGTCACTATACAAACATTATTTCAACAATTCTTTTCTTTTTTTATCTTTTTCTTCTTTCACTTTTTTATATATATGGAGGGGTTCCATCTTTTTCAACATGATTCCTCAAGGGTGAATTTCTCAAACTTCTTGACTTTCCTCCCTTTTTTAACTACACTATTAAAAAGGACCAATACATCATGAGGATTTTCGGTGGGATGGGAAAAAGGTCAAATGTGCTCAAGTTTCATCCAAAGAAAAGGTTAGGCTCAAACGGTGCCAAGAATGGTTCACACTCTCACAAGGTGGTCACAAAGAGGTATAATAGCAATTTTGGTTCACTCTTCACAAATTGTGCCTAAGGTCATCTCTATCATTCACTTACATTAGTCGATTGGACTAACGGTTCAAGTTCTAGGTATTAACACACACACATATCAAGATAACCTCACCACAAATGGCATTCAACACAATCATCAAACAAGACTCTACAATTTTAGCTCGCATGGAACGATCATCACAAGATTCATATCAACAACCTACTAGTCGCAATGAGATGCTAAGAGTTCACATATGACTTATGCAACTCAAATTTGCTTAATTGTAGTTGCACACACATATCGTTCGATCAAGATCACTATTCCACTCATCAATATTGATCACATGTGACACTTAAATTTGTGAGAGAACAACCACATTCACAAACATCAAGAGGTGACTCATTTTTTGTTTGAGTAAAAAACCAACACATGCACATTAAAAATCAATGAATCCAAAAACAATAGTCATAAATAAAGTCAAGCATTCATAACAAGCAAAAATATCCATAAAAACAACCCAAAAGTGGTAACCATGATATTTATGTTGATTAGGCTAGCTAAAATATTTAGTACTTGATTGTACTAACATATACATTGCCTACATTCTTATCAAATGTAGGGTCTGGCGACATTGACACTTATTCTCATGGCTAGAATCATAGAAGCTCAAGGAAGTGAAGATTGGTGATCCTCTTCGGATTTGAGGATGTGATCACCACTTTATTTTATGTCTTTCTTTTAAGTCTTGGACTATTGAATGGGTTGTGTCCCAAGATTTTATTCTTCATGTTTAGATGGCTTGAAACAATGATGTTAGACTTCCGCTTCGTTTTATAAAGACTTCGATTGTATTGAAATTTTTTAATTTCCGCTCATTTCTATTACTTTATGTTATTATATGCTAAGTGTCCTGTATGAGGCCTCTCAGGGTCTTGTACGCCTTGTTAAATCTAAGGGGTACCCTTGGGTCGTGACAAACTTGATAATCAGAGCACAAGGTTTAGAATGGTTCTAGGTTGTCTCAAATCACGTCGAGTAGATTCTTATTTATAAGTTTGAAGCATGCCATATTTATGAATGAGAGGCTAGTAGATGTTTAGGAAACTTCATTTCTTCATTTTTCTAAGTCGTGCCATGTAGTTTAACTCTATAAAGTCTTTCTCTTACTCCTTACCTGATGGTTTTCAGTATATGAATACTAGAAGGGCTAACACCAGAAGGATGGAGGGAGACAATGTTGGTCAAGAAGTTCCTCCCCAAGCTCCTCCTCAAGCTCCGATTGATCCTTTGGCTGAGAATGTAACCAATGCGGAGTTTAGGTCAGCGTTCCAAGTGTAGGCTCAAGTAGTGACGGCCTAAACCAATAAAGAGGTGATAGCTCCTATGAACCCAAATGTGGGTACGTCGTCGGCAAGAGTGGGGGACTTTACAAGGATGAACCCTCTAGAATTTTATGGCTCCAAAGTTGAGGAAGACCCTCAAGAATTTATCGATGAGGTCTATAAGATACTTGCTATCATGAGAGTGACTCCGGTAAAGAAGACAAAATTGGCCGCTTATCAACTCAAAGTGTTTCTCATATTTGGTTCAATTAATTGAACGAGGCAAGGATAGAATGTCATGACCTAGGGGTACACCCTAGATGTAACATGGCACATAGAACCTCGAAAGACTCAATGTAAGCCACTTAGCAAATCATAACATAAGAGAATAGAAAAGTACAGAAATTTATAATATTTTTCATACAATCAAAGTCTTTATAAAATAAAAACGGAAGTCTATTACACTTGTCTCAAACCATCTAAAATCAACTTGAATAACTCTTGGGGCATAGCCCATACAATAGTCCTAACATAAATAGAAAGCAAAAAAAGGAAAGGGTGATCAAGTCCTCGATGCTATGAGGACTCACCAAAACTTATCTTCTTTATCTACTATGAACCTAGCCACGAGAATGGAAGTCAATATCGCCGAACCCTACATTTGATAAGAATGAATGAAAAAGTATGCGTTAGTACAATAATGTACTAAATATTATGGCTAGCATAAATCATCAACATAAGCATATAAGAGGCATTAATCAACATAAAACATATACCATAATCATAAGAGACAATAACATAAGTCATAGGCATAAGAGACCCCATCATAAGACATTGTCTATAAGCATAAAAGATAATAATCACAACTTGTGAGCATAATGGATAACATCATAATCATAGGCATATTTAATGCATTTAGAACAACATAATGTAAAGGAAACACCTCATAAGTCACCTCAAGGCAAGCTTGTGCAATACATGGATACGACCCCATAATCCCACCTATGTTAAGCAAGTCACTTTAGGTCCTCATTGCTATTTATTATCTTTTGATCTCATCCACAGCTTATTCCTCATAGAGAAGGGAACATTCACCTTTAGCCACACATGTATTGGGAGGGCCTTTCAAGCTACCATCGAAACTAAGCATACATCATAAGAATAAGTGGAACATATCATAACTACCCTCAAAGCATAGTTGTGCAATGCATGAATAATACCCCATAAATCTCACCCATGGTAAGTAAATCTTTTGAGTAACCATAATTCATAATTAATATTCTTATTATGGGAATTGAGCCTTAAACTACAGAGGCCATGTAAGATTAACTTGGAATCTGGTGTCTACCCTACATCGAAAAGGGGTTGCTTTACTTGCCGAGGGTAGAACCATACTCTTAGCTTAGGTGGTTCCAATAGCTAAGTAACCTATGGGGCCACGTAGCTTATGGGATAAGAAGATTGCTACTAGAAACCTGGACTCAACTAGGGTATAAGGTTTCCATCTCATGAGATACATATTTTTAGGAACCCAGACTCAACTCAGGTAGAAGGAACTTATTTGGAAAGACAAAATCAACTAAGGTAAAAGCTTTTATTGGAAAGGTGGACTCAACTAGTGTAAAATCTTCCATCTCATATGCAATATCAGCTCAGAGCTAAGCATAATTCCCATTTGAGTTCATATTAAGTCTTGACTTAAGTTCATTTTTATGGAATAATGTATTGACAATCAATCTAACATAAATCATACTATATCTCATTAGATCATGCTTGAAAATAGCCTTTCACTATCCATGTCTGCATATAGATGTAACGACTCAGAAAATGAACAGGTGAAACTAGAGTCTAACTAGTGTGTCTTTGAGTTTTTGAGGGGTTTCATGTTGTAGAATGTTTTCCTGAGCTTAGGTTGAGGAGTTTAGGGGTTAAAAGTAAAGGTACGACCCCTGAAAGACCAACCACGGGTCATTGAGGGGAAACCTAAAGCCTAACCTCCAAAGCTGCCAAGAAATCAAAACTGCCCAAAATATGGTGACCTACGGATGGGGTACTATGCCCCATAGGCCCATCCACACCCCGTGGATGGCCTCCGTAGGTCAAGGGCCACATTGACATGTTGTAGCCCCAAATCACGGACCTGCAGTACTGGGCGTCACCCAACCTATGGTCTGTAGGTGAGGGGGCATTGATTGCACCTATATGCTGTCAAAATCTCGGCCAAGTTGAAAGGTCGTTTGGTAAATTGCTCGTTTAGTTAGTTGAGTTAGTGCACGGTTCTTATTGGTTTATTAATATATCTTAAGGGTTTTTAAAGTATTAAAACACGTTTACAACTTATTATTTTAAAACCCAAAATGCAAACCTCCCCTCCCCTACAAAAGTTCTCTCTCTAGAAACCTCCATTAGAGGTGAAGGATTCAAGATCACAAGGTCAAGTCTTCATATTTTTCAAGGGATTTTCGTGGAGTTATTCCATAAAAGGTATGGTGGTATTCATCCTTGACTTAGTTTCTTTCAAGGAGCCAATTTCAAAAGTGATTTCAAATGTCCAAAGTTCCCCAAAACCACTAGTTTTCAATCTATGCATGTCTTCAATTCCAAAACGACTTTTAAAGCTTTTATATGATGAATTATGAATATAATGTTGAATTAATGATGAATTGAGATGATTCCTCCTATGAACCCATCTTTTTCCCCAAATTCTTAAGTTGTGAATTGTGATTGGGAATTGATTGATCATGAAAGTATGTTGAATTGCTTATGTTTATATTGAATTATTTATTGAATCATGTTAATTACCTTATATATTGTAGTATATTATATTTATGGGTTAATGTTGGTTCATAGCCTTGAAAGGAAAGTTCATGAATGACCTATGTATGACTATGATGTGCAGTATGTGTGTGTGATCTCAATGAAAGTGTTATGATCATGTTTCGAATGTAATAGTGTTATGATTGAAAGCATATTCTCAATTAACACTCATTAATGATGATGAAAGAATGTGAAGGGTTTTCTCTTATGTAATGTATTTCTTGAATTGGTAGGCTTATGCATCCTCTTCTTGAATGAATGAAAGTTAGGTGATTATTGTATCTTGAATTGGTAGGCTAAGGCATTCTTTTCTTGTATTGATGAATGTGATCTTGAATGAAGTATCTTGAATTGGTAGGCTAAGGAATTCTCTTCTTGTATAATGAATGTGTACTGAATTAATGACTATGACTCGATAGGCCTATGACATTCTTTTCATAATGAGTTGATGAGCTAATGTAATGACGACTCTTGAATCGATAGGCCAACGTCATACCTTTCCTAATGAGTCAATGTACCATGAATCGATAGGCTTATGACATTCCTTTCATGAGTATGATAATGTAATGAGGAACCATGAATCAGTAGGCTTATGGCATTCATTTCATGAGGACTCTAGAGCTATCCTTGTAATGAACCATGATTCGATAAGCTTATGGCATTCCTTTCATGTGTAATGATGTAACTTGGGTTGATAGGCCAATGGCATTCCTCTCAAGTACAATAATGTAATGTGATGAGTTACTCTATGGGAATAAGTAGACCACCTCTTTACGGTGTGAGGCTTTATGACATCGAATTCCATGTCAAGATCACATGGCCTATGTTGGTTAAACGGTAATTCTCATAATGTGAGATGTGAATTAAGGTTTCTTGATGAGTTCTATGAAGTGTGGGTGGTAGTATGGGATGCCATCCATGCATTGCACGAGTACGCTTTAAGAGGGTCATAGTGAGTTCTCTAATGTCTTAATGACTAATGGAAGAATGTGCTCAAAAGGGAGCTAATGAAGAATGTTTCCCTTTTATGCTTAAATGTAATGATGCATGATGTACTTGGATTGTATTATGAGTTACTTCCTTGCTATGACTTATGAAAAAATTATGTCTCTTATGTATGAGTATTGTGTAAAGATGAAAAGAATAAATGGTAAGTTCACTTTTGGTGGGCCTAATGTGGTATCTAGTGTTGATGGTGGTATGAGACACTATTCATACATTGCACAAGGTATGGCTTGGGGTTACCTGAGGTGAAGACTTAATGTGATGAAATGAGTTTAATGTTGATTATGTCTCCAATGTGATGAAATGACTTGTATGTTGGTTATGTTTGAATATTATACCTCTTATACTTTTATGCATGAAGTTTTATCAAATTGGCATAAAAGCATGACTTTCAAATAAAATGTCCGTTTTAAGCACGGTTTTTGCATGGCTATCATACTTATTACTCAATTGTGCTAACCCATTTTTCTCTTATTTTACTACAAGTGTAGGTTCCGGCAAGTGAGTTGCTTTCTCTCTAGTTGAAACTTGGATTTGAGATTCTCCAAGACTAAGTGGTGTCCTCATAGATCGAGGAGAAGTACTTGATGTTTCATTTCTTTCAGGTAAAAGACTATTGTTAGACTTTCGATTGTAAAGGGCCGTGACCCTACTTTTGTTTCAAGATATTGCTTAGATGGCCATGTGAGACAATAGACTTCCACTGTGTTTTAAATGAGCATTTTCAATTGTATGGATTTAAATGAGTTTTATTTCCGTACTATTTCTATTATCTATTGCAATGACATGCTATGAGGCATGTATGAGACTTTTCGGAGTCTTGTACGCCGTGTCGCATCTAGGGTATACCCTTGGGTCGGGATAATAGATTCATTAGGTGAGACTAGTCTTCAAACCTTAGAATCACTATATAGAGAGAAAACACCTCACATCATATCATATTCATGCATAAGTGTGTATATGAGAATAACCTTTCAACAACAAAACAACTAGATCATGAGCGTATTCACTTTACTCTGAAAGTGTTCTTAAAGCATGTACTAAATTTCATAAAGCATGCATAATATCATATCTTGCCCTTTAAAGGGTCAAAGCTCATATCAAAACAAAACATCTAGAAAGACTACATTAGACACGGATATAATCATAATTCAAATAGTTCAATTGCTACAACCATAATCTCATACTTCACCTTAAGTTTCAAAACTCACTTACAATCTATCTAATAGTCTACCATGATCATAATAAGCTTCACTATCAAAGCCTTAACATTAATAATTCAACATATTAGCTTTTACCCTAAAGGCCCTAGAAATCACATTCCTACTACAAGCCTTACTCTCAAGCAATACTTCACATGATCATCATATATGCCTAATTCTCAAGACAATCTAACCACATGCTTCATTCTTAATGAATTCTAGTCATATATCTTCATATAAACTCAATCTCTACACTTACTATTCATGACTCATCATATAAGCCCTAATCTAATCAATTCAGGTCTACAAACTTTAACTTTATGCAATTGATATCTAGGTGATCTAATCTCAAGAAATTCATAAAGTAATTCATCAGTCTTAGGAGGTCACATCTAAGCCCTCAATTTCCACTTTCATGGCATAAAACTAAACTATATCAATTTGACCCCAAGATCTTAGGTTATTCAAGAATAAATGTATAATCATATTAAACTCATGTAATTACATCATAAACAATCAATAATAACCATTATCCACTCAATTGGATCAACATACAACAATACCCATAATATAGGAAGGAACCCTAACTAGAATTAGGGATTCATCTTCACAATTGGGGGTTAATCATGGGGTATTAATGGATGGAAGGAATCCATGAATGAATAAGCCATCATACCTTGATTACAAAGCCTACCAAGCTTGAAACAATGGAGACTTGATCTAGCTTGAACCTCTTCTTCTTCTTCTTCTCCTCCTGCTCCTGCTCCTGCTCCTTCTCCCCCCCCCCCTTCTCCTCCTTCTACTCCTTCAACTCCTCCTCCTCCTCCTCCTTCTCCTTCTCCTTCTCCTTTTGCTTCTTATTCTTCTTCTTCTTCTTCCTTCTTCTTCTTCTTCTTCTTCTTCTTCTTCTTCTTCTTCTTCTTCTTCTTCTTCTTCTTCTTCTTCTTCTTCTTCCTCTTTCTTCTTCTTCTTCTTCCTCCTCCTCCTCCTCCTCCTCCTCCTCCTCCTTCTTCTTCTTCTTCTTTTTCCTTTAGCCCTAGATGGTCTACTAGACTACGGGGTGTTACAATATATACCCCTTGGGGACATCCGTCCTCAAATGACGATCTAGACAGCCTTATGGAAGTGAAGACTCAAGACTAGCAGCCCATCATGAATGCAACATTAAAATAATGCACAATTCTAAGGAGGGAACATCAACTCCAACTCGAACATAAACAATGCATCACAAGGAAGTAAGAACTACATCTAACAACCCATTATGCATGCAACTAGTCTAAATGCACACAAACAAGGAGGAAACATCAACTCCAACTCAAACATGCTCAATGCATCACAAGGAAGTAGGGACTACATCTACCAACCATTAGTCATGATAAAAACATTTCTCACAATCATAGGAAGAACTATCGTCTCCAACTAAAAGGCATGCTCAACACAATATTATGGAGACAATATGCATTTTACTCTCAAAAGCATACTAAAGCATGTCATCATTTCATCACATGAAGTCAAATAAGCAACTCATACTTAATGCACAACAACATGAGGAACATAAATCACGAAAACTTATTTTCTTTCTAAACATGAATTTCTCAAGAACATGCATAACATAAGAAAATCATGGAAAACACATAAATTAAACATGACTTCACATAAGACACAAACCATGAGGAGTTCACCATTTAAATGCTATAGGAGGAATAAAAAGAAATAGGATGAGGACATTGGCACATTTCATTGGCCCTCGGCATTTCTCAAGTAGAACACTCAACTAAAACCCTCACTAAAAGATCACTCCTCAACACTTTCATGGAAACAACTTCCTTGTTCTCTTTTATTTCATAACACGCCGGTCTAGGATCCCTACCGGTATTTCTAAATTAGGGAGATTCTCATTAACTCCCAACTCTTCTTAAGGAATTTATGAATTATCAAATCTCCAACACCCTTGTATATTTTAGAAACATGGAAAACTGGATACGCTAGTACTACTCACGAAGAAACTATAGTTCACAAGCAACCTTACCACCTTCACTCAAGATCTCATGTGAGCCTACAAAACCGGGACTAATCTTCCCAACACACTATACCTATCAAGGTGAGAATTTCAAGCTAGCCTAAATCATTAATATCAAGAACACTCAACAACCTTGCTATCTAAGCACATCATCTCCCCCTTAGGAGTAAGCCTATACAGACTCTTCTAAGCATCATTTCTTTCAATTCTAAGGTCGGAGCAAGTAATCACTAATATTTCACATCAATCACACAAGATGATTCTAAACCATTATAGATTACCCTTGTATCCTTTTTAGATGAGTCTATTCAGTTAACACAACTAGACATTACTCAAACACCCTATTCATCAAATTTATTAACATACCCCAAAACTCATCATGACTAAGTCGGGTTCTATCGCCAAATAAATATAATCATAATTCAACCCATTCATACTAAAGGCAACATCATAGTCTATTATGCCAAGTCTATCAAGTCATAAAAAGACAAGCAACACCGAAATATAAATAAACATATAACACATACCGGGAGCAACATTTGGAGGACTCTCTTGTACCCCTCTATCTTGGAGAGCATAGGACCTAATTTTCTTTCTCTCTCTCCCCCTAGCAGTAAGTACCGAATAATCTCTCATTTTGTGGCCACTCCTACTACAACCATAACAACCCTCCATACCAACCAAACATCTACCCTTGTGTCTTTTACAACATTTAGCACAAGCAAGAAATATGGGTCTACTATCCTTTCCTTGAGACGAATTATTATCATTAATCCTAAACCTATTTTTCTCCCTAAAACCTTTCTTTAAGTTTCTCTTCCTCAATTTGTTGAGCATAAACCATAAGACGAGAAATATTCATATCATGATCAAGCATGGCCGCACGACATTCCTTCATTACTAAATCGGACACTCCTGACACAAACTTACTTATTCCCAACCTAGGATCGAACACTAGAATTGGAGCATATTTAGACAATTGGGTAAACCACAATGCATGTTCCTTAACACTCATACCACCTTGCCTAAGGTTAATCATCTCAAGCACTAAAGCTTCTCTCCTCTCTAAAGGTAAGAGCCTATCTAGAAAGGAACTCTTGAACCCTTCCCACTTATGAGACCCATTCCTATCAGCCTAGCCTTTTTCCAGTTTTTAAACCAAACTTGAGCTACCCCTTTGAGTTGATAAGAAGCCACCTCTGCCTTCTCTATCAGAGTTACCACTACAAAGTTCAACACTTTAGAGACCTTTTCTATAAACTCTTGATGATTTTCCTCCATCTTTGACCCATAAGATTCCAGAGTTTCTACCCTGGCCTGAGTCAACAGTTTAAAACCAAACCTAAGCTTCTCATTAGTCACTTTCTCTTCAAAAAGGTCAATTGGAGCTTGATGAGGAGCTCCTTGATCCATATTGTCTTCCTCATCCCTTCTAAAGTTAGCCCTTGTCGTAGTCATATCCTGAAAACCAGCGGGTACGGATTAGGAGAAGAGTTAAACTCTATGGCACGACTAAGAGAATGAAGAGGTGAAGTTTCCTAAACATCCAATAGCCTCCTATTCATAAATGTGGCGTGCTTCACATTTATGAACAAGACTCTACTAGACGTGGTTTGAGACATCCTAGAATCATTCTAAACATTGTGCTCTAATTACCAATTTTGTCATGACCTAGGGGTACACCCTAGATGTAACACGGCCGATAGAACCTCGAAAGACTCAATCTAAGCCACTTAGCATATCATAACATAAGATAATAGAAAAGTACATAAATTTATAATATTTTTCATACAATCAAAGTCTTTATAAAAGAAAAGTGGAAGTCTATTACACTTATCTTAAACCATCTAAAATCAACTTGAATAACTCTTGGGACATAGCACATACAATAGTCCTAACATAAATAGAAAGACATAAAAGGAAAGGGTGATCAAGTCATTGATGCTATGAGGACTTACCAAAACTTATCTTCTTTATCTACTATGAACCTAGCCACGAGGATGGAAGTCAATATTGCCGAACCCTACATTTGATAGGAATGAATGAAAAAGTATGCGTTAGTACATTAATGTACTAAATATTATGGCTAGCATAAATCATCAACATAAGCATATAAGAGGCATTAGTCAACATAAAACATATACCATAATCATAAGAGACAATAACATAAGTCATAGGCATAAGAGACCCCATCATAAGACATAGGCTATAAGTGTAAGAGATAATAATCATAAC
Organism: Solanum ahanhuiri; assembly: GCA_009849805.1. NCBI lineage: Eukaryota > Viridiplantae > Streptophyta > Magnoliopsida > Solanales > Solanaceae > Solanum > Solanum ahanhuiri. Next base: position 48,204 of record WBIA01217650.1, on the reverse strand, counting down.
TTGTGAGCATAATGGATAACATCATAATCATAGGCATAGTTAATGCATTTAGAACAACATAATGTAAAGGAAACAACTCATAAGTCACCTCAAGGCAAGCTTGTGCAATACATGGATAAGACCCCATAATCCCACCTATGTTAAGCAAGTCACTTTAGGTCCTCATTGCTATTTATTATCTTTTGATATTATCCATAGCTTATTCCTCATAGACAACGGAATATTCACCTTTACCCACACATGTATTGGAAGGGCCTTTCAAGCAACCATCAAAACTAAGCATACATCATAAGAATAAGAGGAACATATCATAACTACCCTCAAAGCATACTTGTGCAATGCATGAATAAGACCCTATAAATCTTACCCATGTTAATTAAATCTTTTGAGTAACCATAATTCATAATCATATTTTTATAGTGGGAATTTAGCCTTAACCAACAGAGACCATGCGAGGTTAACATGGAATCTAGTGTCTACCCCACACCGAAAAGTGGTTGCTCTACTTGTCGAGGGTAGAACCATACTCTTAGCTTAGGTTGATCCAATAGCAAAGTAGCCTACGGAGGCACATAGTTTATGGGATAAGGAGATCGCTACTAGAAACCTGGACTCAACTAAGGTAGAAGGTTTCCATCTCATGAGATACATATTTTTAGGAACCCGGACTCAACTGAGGTAGAAGGAACCTATTGGGAAAGCTGGACTCAACTAAGGTAAAAGCTTTCATTGAGAAGCGAGACTCAACTAGTGTAAAAACTTCCATCTTATATTCAATATCCACTCAGCACTAAGCATAATAACCAGTTGAGTTCATATTAAGTCTTAAGTTCACATTTACGGAAGAATGTATTTACACTCAGTCGAACATAACTCATACTATAGATTATTAGCTCATGCCTGAGAATAACCTTTCACCGTCGATGTCTTCATATCGATTCATTAGACGTTGCTAGTCTTTCAACCTTAGAATCACTATATAGAGAGAAAACCTCTCACATCATATCATATTCATGCATAAGTGTGTATATGAGAATAACCTTTCAACAATACATCAACTAGATCATGAGCATATTCACTTTACTCTCAAAGTGTTCTTAATGCATGTACTAAACTTAATAAAACATGCATAATATGATATATTGCCCTTTCAAGGGTCAAAGATCATATGAAATCAACATATCTAGAATATCTACATTAGACATGGATATAATCATAATTCAAGTACTTCAATTTCTACAAGCATAATCTTATACTTCACCTCTTTGAGGTTCAAAACTCCCTTTCAATCATCACCCTAGGGTTCAAGCACTAGACATGGATATCTTCCTAACTCATGTGATTCTATCACTTTATGCAATCAAACACTCATGAGGTATACTAGGTGGGTAAGGTCTTTCCACACCAGTTCTATCTAATGGTCTACTATCATCATAATAAGCTTCACTATCAAAGCCTTAACATTAATAATTCAACATATTAGATTTTACCCTCAAGGTCCTAGACATCAGATTTCTACTACAAGCCTTACTCTCAAGCAATACTTCATTGATCATCATATATGCCTAATTCTTAAGAAAATCTAACCATACTCTTTATTCTTAATCAATTATAGTCATATATCATCATATAAACTCAATCTCTACACTTACTAATCATGACTCATCATATAGGCCATAATATAATTAATTAATGTCTACAAACTTTACCTTTAAGCAATTCATATCTAGGTGCTCTAATCTCAAGCAATTCATAAATTTATTCATCAATATTAGAAGGTCACATCTAAGTCCTCAATTTCCACCTTCATGACATCTAGCTAAACTATATCAATTTAACCCTAATATCTTAGGTCAATCAACAATAGATGTAAAATCATACTAAACTCATGTAATTACATCATAAACAATCATAAATAATCATTATCCACTCAATTGGATCAACATAAACAATACCCACAGTATATGAAGAAGCCCTAACTAAAATTGGGGATTCATCTTCATAATTGGGGTTTATCATAGGGCTTCGTGGATGAAAGGAATCCATAAATGAATAAGCCATTATACCTTGATTACAATTCCTATCAATCTTGAAACAATGAAGACTTGACCTGGCTTGACCCTCTTCTTCTTCTCCTCATCCTCCTCCTCCTCCTCTTCCTTCTTCTTCTTCTTGTTCATCATCATCATCTTCTTCTTCTTATTCTTCTTCTTCTTCGTCATCTTCTTCTTCTTCTTCTTCTTCTTCTTCTTCTTTTCCTTCTTCTTCTTCTTCTCCTTCTCCTCCTTATTCTCCTCCTACTCCTTCTTCTACTCCTTCTCCTTCTTCTTCTCCTTTTTCCTCTTCTCCTTCCTCTTCTTCTTCTTCTCCTGTTTCTCCTCCTTTTTCTCCTCCTTCTCCTGCTTTTCCTCTTTTTTCTTCTCCTACTCTTGATCCTGCTCCTCTTCCTCCCCCTCCTTCTCCTTTTTCTTCTTCTCCTCCTCCTGCTTCTTCTTCATCTTCTTTTTCTTTTTCTTTTTCTTTTTCTTCTTCTTCTTCTTCTTCTTCTTCTTCTTTTTTCTTTGAGTTTTCTAGAGAGAGAAATATTTGAGAGTATGAACTTGGGGTTTTGATTTAGGTTTTGGGAATAAATGACTTAATTGGGGAGTTTGAAGGGTTAAAATAGCTTATATAGGTGTACTAAGACTATAGAAAATGACCTCCCTTACTATTAACTAATTTTGGAACTTCCCACTTTACCCTTAATAAGGCAGCCTGTTGCCAGGTACCAAGATCACCTTCACAAATCGTCAAGGGTTCCACGGTCCGTCATAGTGCCCATGGTCCCTTGACTAGTGTCTAAGCCACGAGGTCTTGGTCCCTTTAGGTTGAAGGCATGTCCACGACCACTCTCACGAGCCGTCTAGGCCTTCACGAGCCGTGAAGTGGCTCATGTGGAGGAGGCTGACTTGGGCAGCCTTGAGGGGCCCACTGCCTCACCACCATGGGTGGCACCATGAGTCGTGAAGGCTGTCGTAGTCATGGACAATTCCATGGTAAGCATGGGCAGCCTTGGCTCTTGCCATGGTTCTTGCCCCTTTGCCTTGTCTCTTGCCCTCTAATCTTGAATGGTAGCACTCAACTTAGCCCTAGATGGTCTACTAGACTATGGGATGTTACATGGAAGGAGTGGGTCCCATAGACTGGGAAATGTTTAAAAGTGCTTTTCTTGATAGGTTCTTCTCTCTAAAGATGAGATGGGCAAAGGTTCTTGAGTTCATCAACCTTTGACAAGGAAATGTGAGTGTGAAAGAGTACGCCTTGAGGTTCACTCAACTATCTAAGTATGCTTCTTCTATTGTGGTGGATTGTAGGACGAAGATGTGTAAGTTTTTGTCAGGAATTTCCGACTTTGTTGTCAAAGAATGCCGCACTACTATGCTTGTTCAGGATATGGATATTTATCGCTTTATGGTGTATGCCCAAAAAATTGAGGAAGAAAATGTCAAGGAGAGATATAGGGAAGAGAAAAGGGCAAGAACGGATGATGGTAAGTTCTCACATTCTAGGTCCGGTGGATGAAGTCATTCAAGGTTATGGCAAAGGTTCTCCGAGCAAGGTTCTTCAAATTCTCTTCCAAGGTCTAACAATGAAAGGGCGTCTAACCCTAAACCTCAAGGAGATAGTAGTAAATCCTCCATGCCTACTTGTGCTAAATGTGGGAGAAATCGTGAGGGTAAATGTCTAGCGGGGTCCAATGCTTGCTTTGGATGTGGCAAGACAGGTCACAAGATAAGGGATTGTCCCTCAGTTGCTGATGAGTCCATAATTTGGACTCATTTAGGGCTTTATTTTAATAGAGTTAGTATCCTATAATGCATATTTTGTGCCAATAATTAATGTAAATCCTTGATTTTTAGGTATTTGGATTGAGGAACAAAGCATGGACAATAATGAGCAAAAAGAAGCAAGGCAACTGAAAGAATGAATAAAAGAAGGCTTGATGATCGCCTAACCTATTGGGTGAGTCGCCAAATGGCCATGATCTCGCGTAAAGTTATAGTGTGCCATGCCTTGAAGTAGAAAATCAAGTCGGCGATAAAAATTAGTAGTAAGGGAGTCACCGAACGGTTCCGCGATGCAGTGCTAGATCACCCAAAGTGACATAACTTGAAGATTTTGAAGGCCAAAGCAAAAAAGCGATGGAATTGACCAAAGGGTGGATCGACGATCCCGACTTATTGCACCGAATGGTCCTTCACAGTACATTTTTGGCGACCATAAATACATTTTTCAATTCTTAGTTTTGTATGAGTTATCTAGTTTTATTATAGACTCATAATTATCAGTTTTTTAAGTTGGGAGCTTAGAACTAAGAGTATTGAGACAATATATTTTCCTTAGCTTTAAAGATTTGAAGATTTCCATTTTTGAGAAATTGGAAGTGGGTCTTTAAGATTCTTCAACCTTGACCTTTGTAAAGACGAAATTAATCTTACCCAGTTGATGGAAACATAATTTGGTAACGATTTTTATCTTTTTTTATGATGTCTAGCTAAAACCCCAATTCTTGGGGTGTGGTTATGTGATTATGGGTTCATTTAGCTCGGTATTGTTAATTGATATTTAAAATGTTGTTTAAAAGTGATTTCATTCAGTCATTGTGGCTTAATCTAAAGGGTTGTAGTCGCAAATACAACTCTACCTTCGTATTTTTGTCTTGCTCGAGAGAGATGTTTTAAAACCAAGGTTATTGATTTGATGGTCTATGGGTATTGGGTTGCCATGGGTTCAACTCGAGAGAGTGAATCCTAAACCATTTTCGACACATTTAGCTCGAGAGAGTGAATGGACTAAAGTGTAGGCTATTCTTAATTGCTGCTTATTAGTGTTTAAGAGAAATCAATTTGATTCGGGGTAAATTATTTGAGAGAAAGTTTATCCCCACTAAAGTCTAGTTTATTCACTGATTTACAACTATTTACTATCAGTTGCAATCACCCATTTGTCAACCTTAGCCCATAATCCAATCACATCCCAATAACCCGTCTCTACACTTGTTATTTTCGTGTTATTTGTTGATGTAGCTAATAAATTACAATCAAAACCCCCTGTTATTTGACACTTGTGTCACCCCAAACTTGATCCACGCTTTTATTCGTAAATGTTTTACCTATGATTGACTTGAACATATTCATGCTTTTCTATTGATTCTCAAATACCCACCACTCCCTGTGGCATTCGACCCCAACTCACTTAGTTGGGTTATATTACTAGCTAAAGATTGTTGGCACTTATCATTGGATGAAGTATCCTGATACATGAAATATAAATGGCGCTGCTGCCGGGGATTGGTGTTACTTGAGAATTTTTAGCTAAGTTGGATTTTGTTCTTGTTAGTGATAGTTGAACTTACTTAATTTTTAGCTTTGGTTTTGTGTTGCTGTTTTGAGTAGAGAATTGGAGCATATTTGGTAGCAATAATGACCCAATGGATCACCCTCCTTTGAGATTGATGATTTTTAGGGATAACATCCTAAATTTCAAGCAATTGGAGGGTGAAGCCATTTACGAGTTGTGGTAAAGGTTTAAATCCCTATTGCAGCAATGCCTAACTCATGGAATTCCATATAAGATACATATAAGATGCTTCTGGAATGCTTCTACCGGGTTTTTGACCCCAAAAATAGAATAATTGCTGACCAACTCTCTTCGGGCTGCTTGATGCGACATTCCTATGAGACTGCAACCGAACTCTTTGATGGTGTTACCAAGACAAACAAGGAGACATAAAAAAACCAAGAATTGGCCACATTGTTGACTCAGCTGGATGTCTTCGCCAAGCGAGTCATGGAATTGGAGGTAATTTCCAAAAGGAAGGACATGTATATTCTCCCTCACGAGCTTTGAAAGATGAAGAAGCAAACTAGTGGGAGAATTGAAGAGATCCTCCTACTCATTCTATACAAAGTCGAAGATAACGACAGAGTGTTGGAGGAGTTAAGAGAGAATGTCGTAATGCTGAACTAGATGACAACCTCTTATTCCATGCTCATTCAACTACTAGGGTCTCAAATGGACCAAGTGCTGTCTCACCTCTACCAAGAACCAAAAGAGGGGTTTCCTTATGAAAATGAGGCAAACCCCACTAATGGAACTTAAGAGGGAACTTGCGTCGTGCCACGACGTTAACTAAGGCATTTCTTAGGAGGCAACCCAAGGTTTTACTGCTTTATTTTTTATTTAGAAATAATGGTGTGTGATTGTGCAGGTCAGAGTGTGGAAAGTGTTTGAAAAGTGCAGGTTGGTGAACAAAAATCCCAGTCGGTGAATCTCTGAAGAGGTCAGTGAGCCTGATCCAGACCGCTGTTGGACTCTATATACTTTTAAATTGGAGTCCATAAAACTCGGCAAGCCCAGGAGCAACTTTGTAAATCGCCGATTAGGTTGGCGATCATGATCTAGTCCGCTATTTGGACCCCACATTAACTAAAGATCCTGTAATACTCTGCGAGGTAAGTGCTCAGTCTGTGTGTCGCCAAGTGGATCGGCGAGCAAAACTAATGTCGCCGAATGGGCAAGAACTGGATGGTTTTTAAAGGCCAAAGGCATAAACTTTCTTTCAATTCTAAGGTTCGAGCAAATCATCACTAAGACTTTACACCCATCACACAAGATGATTTTAACAAAGGTGAATTACACTTCTACCCCCTTTTAAAGGAGTCTACTCACTCAACATCTCTAGGCATCACTTAAAAATCATTATTCATCATCACTTTCAACACACTTCAAAACTCATCATAACTTTCTACCATCAACACACATAACCATAAAGCAACCCATCTATAAAAAGGACACCATCTAATTCTATCATAGCAAGACTCATCTAGTCACATAGCCATAATTGATATCACTACTAACCTTTTCTACCCCGATCCTTGTAGCATGAGCCCTTCAAGTGGTCATACCTTAAAGACCATCAAATAAGGAATAGGAGACCTTATGAAGTTAAGCTCTATGGAACGGCTCGAAGAATGATGAAGTGAGATTCTCCTAACACCCAATAGCCTCCTATTGATAAATGTGGCGTGCTTCACACTATGAACAAGACTCAACTTGATGTGGTTTGAGACATCCTAAAACCATCCCAAAATCTTGTGCTCTCATACCATGTTTGTTATGACTCGAGCCTACACCCCAAACGTAACACGATGTATAAGACTCCGAAGAGCGTTATATAAGCCTCATAGCATTCATAACATAAGAACATAGGAAATAGCATGGAATTTAAAATATTTAAAACCACACAATCAAAGTCACTTTTCATAAAACCAAGTGGAAGTCTTTCTATACTTTGTCTCAAACCACCTACAACACTTTGAATAACACTTTGGGACATAACCCGTACAAAAACTTTAAACATAAAATAAAATACGTAAAGGAAATGGTGGGTTTGTCCTCGAAACAATGAGGACTCACCAATTCTTCAACTCCTTGCTCCTTAGAAACCCATCTTCCAAGAATAGAACATCAAGTCTCCAAACCCTAAACTTTGTAGAAATGTAGAAATATGGGTTAGCACACAAAAATGTACTAAGTATGATAGCCATGCAAAACCATGCTTAAAAATTACATTTTGTTTGAAAACCATGCTATATGCCAATTTTGAGAAATATCATGAACTTTAGCAAAAGACATAAGATACAAGTATAATCATCATATACGTCATTATATCACATTAGAACCTTCACATTAAGTAACCCTAAGATATATTTTTGCAATGCAAGAATATCATCCCATGCTACTATTCGTACTAAGTACCACTTTAAGGCCACCATATATGAACTTACCATTCTTCATTACTCATCATTAGTCAATACTCATGCATATGGAACCCATACATTTCATAAGTCATGACAAGGAAAGTAACTCATAATACAATCCAAGTAAAACATGCCTCATTACATTAAGCATTTAAGTCATCATTCTCATTAGCTTCATTAAGAGAACATTCATTCATTAGACATTAAGACATTGGAGAATAAAACCATAGCCCTCTCAAAGCCTACTCGTGCAATGCATGAATGGTATCCCATACTACCACCCACACTTCATAGAACCTTTTGAGCAACCATATCTCGTATCTCACATGATGGGAATAAGCATTAACCGACATAAGCCATGTGACATTAACATGGAATCCGGGGTCTGTCCCACAGCGAAAAGGATTGGTCTACTTGCCTAAGGTAGGACTGGTAACATTTTAGATTAGATGGATCCACTAGCTAATAACCTATGCGGGCACATAATTATGGGACAATAAAGATGTTCATTGAAACCTGGCTTAACGTAGGGAGAGCTTCCATCTTACCATATCCACTAGGTACTTAGCCTCCATTCCCATAGAGTTGTTCATTCACATTAACATTATTGTACTTGAGACAACTACCAACATTAGGTCTACCGACCTAAAGAACATTACACATGAAAGGGCCACCACCATTAGGTTTACCGATTCAAGGTACATTATGAGGATAGATCTATGAATCCTCTAGAAAGGGCCACCACCATTTGGTCTACCTATTCAAGGTTTATCATTTCAAACATGAAAGGGCTACCACGATTAGGTCTATCGATTCAAGGTTTATCATTCATTCATTCATTCATAGACTCCTCATGAAAGGGCTACCAACATTACGTCTACCAATTCAAGACAAAGCCTTACAATACTTCATTAGTCATTTATGAAAAGGCAACCAACATTAGGTCTACCGATTCAAGGTTCATTAGGTCAAGATATATTAGAAACACAAGAAGAGGATGCCTAAGCCTACCAATTCAAGGTACTTCAATCAAGATCACATTCATTTACACAAGAAGACGATACCCTAAGCCTACCAATTCAAGGTACATCAATCAACATTACTTTCATTTACACATGAAAAGGATGCCCCAAGCCTACCAATTCAAGATGTAACATTACATTGAAGAAAACTTTCAAATATATCATCATCATTCATAAGTGTATAGTTTAGAGTAACCTTTCAATAATAACACAATTGCATTGTAGACATGATCACTTTACTTTCATTGAAACCACAAGCATATACATAACATAATTATCATACATCAATCCTTCATACTTTGCCCTACAAGTCGATGAATCACAATTCAGCAACACACCTATAATACTACATTATAAGCATGAAAAGTGGCATAATTCAATAAAATAAATCAATATAGACTTATTCTGTTCACATGCTTCCATAATCAATCAATCCCAAATCACAATTCAAAATTAGTATTTTGGGAGAATCATGGGTTCAAAACGAAATTCCATCTTAAAACAACATTAATTCATCAATTCAATCACAAATCATCATAATTCAACATTGAAAACATTTTGAAATTGAACCCATGACTAAGATTGAAACCCTAACTTTTGGGGGATTTTGGAAACTTTGAAATCATGTTTTGAAGGGACTCCTTGGGTGGAAACTAAACAAGGATGAAAAATATCATACCTTGATTCAAGAAACTCCAAAAAATTGAGTCAGAAAGATGAGCTCTTGAACTCCAAACCGTCACTTCTTCTTCTCCAATTGTGCAGAGAGAGAATTATTTGGAGAGGAGGTAATGTCTATTTTTTGTTTTGGGAATAATAAATTTTAAAAGGGGTAGTTAATAGTTTAAAAGGCCTTAAATAACTCTAACTAATCAAAATAAACTGACCCCTAACTTAATTAACTTGAAAAGGAATTACAAACCTACCCTTACCTTGGTCGAATCTTGCACAGTCTTTGCAATGGTGACCCATGCCCATGACCCACGGACCGTGGGTCTATTCACACCCCATCCTACAGGTCCGTGTGTGGGGTCTGCAACTTGTCATCTTGGCCCTTGAATCACGAAGTCTCCCCACGGGCATGGTGAGATCTACGCCCCGTAGGTCCCATCCGTGAGTCACCAAAATTTGGCAAATTTTGGGTTTGTGGGACGCATTGAGGGTTAGGCTTTAGGTTCCTCCTCAAGGACCCTTGGTTGGTCCTTGGGGGGTCGTACGTTGAGGTTTAACCCCTAAACCCCTCTACCTAAGCTCGAAAACTCATTTTACAACATTAAACCCCACATCAAACTCAACAACACACTCTCAAGGCTCTAGTTTCACCTACTAGTTTTTCCTAGTCATAACAACTTTAGTATGCTTTTTGATAGTAAATTTCGTAAAGGCTCCATGAGATTGTGTTGAGCATTCTTTTAGCTTGGAGAAGGTAATTCCTCCTATGAACATGAGAAATGTTGAATTTCATGCATTTTGGGTTGTTAGATGTAGTTCCTACTTCCTTGTGATGCATTAAGTATCTTTGAGTTGGAGTTGATGTTTCCTCCTTTAAATTGTGCATTATTTTGATGTTTCATGCATGATGGGTTGCTAGTCGTGAGTCTTTACTTCTGTAAGGTGTCTAGAACCACATTTGAGGATGTATGTTCTCAAGGGGAAGATATTGTAACACCTCGGAAATTAGTAGGCGAAACTATAGCTTAACGTGAGAGTTAGAGTCATGGATGTAAATCCCCATTCTTAAAATAGAGGATTTCGTGTTAGACCATCAAGGTACCACCCCTCAAAAATCAACTATAGGGCTTATCCACACAAGTAATGGAGAACAGACGAAAGCTTTGGAATATTATTTTCGAGCACTAGAACGAAACCCATTCTTACCACAAGCTTTTAATAATATGGCCGTGATTTGTGATTACGTGCGACTATCTCCACTATAGAAGAAAAAAAGAAAAATCTAGTAAAGTAACTACTAGAACCAAATAGGCTTTCTACACATGCATCATCTAAAACAATGATTTTTATCAGCTGTAGCAAAGAACGAAACTTCATAGAAGTCAAAATAGGAAAAAATAAAAATTCCTAGCAACTTTTTTCTATGGATATATGAGGCACCTCGCTAGGTTTAAGTTAGGGTGATTTTGGTCTTTCCCCTATGTGTTTGGTACTTAAACTACATCGTTTCACTTCGTCTAAGCCTAATTAATTAGTCAAAAACTTTCTAAAACATTCATTCTCCTAAAATCATCAGACTTAGAATGAAAAAAAGAGAAAGAGGCAAAAATCTTCTCTCCAGGACAACTAAAGCTCTCCTTCAAGTTCAGCCCCGAAATCCAAAGAATTTCTCTTTAGTTTTCTTCACCATATTTAGTAAGGTGTTTCATTCGCCCTTATGCCCAAAACATCAGACTCCTTTTTCAATTATTATGGTTTTTCTGAAACTAGGGTTCTTGCCCAATTGTGCAGATTCTTTACAAAATTAATTTTTTTGATTACTACTTGACTATATACTTATTGAAATGGTTTGCATGAATTATTATGGAGATTTGAAAGGAAAAAGAACATAGCCGGTAATTATTGTATTTTCACATGAAATATCTCTTCTCGACAATTTAGCATAGGGTGTTAGCATTTAGTTTTAAATAGGTTTTCTGTGCACAACTTTTCTCAACAATTGTTTTTCAGACCAGTTTAGTTCTGTCTCATGAATTCAAGACCATAGTTTAAAGCGAACTATATCTAGTTTGGGAGTATTTTTTAGCATCGAGTTGGATTAGGGTTCAACGTACCCTCAAGTCCCAAAACTACGTGCCATCGTAGGTTTTTAAGTCTCCTTTGTAAGGCATCAGTTTTAATGATCATGCCATAGTCATGCCTTTATACACTAGCAAGGTATATTGGGTCCTGTTGATGGGGCTTATACATCATACCGCATATTAGCTCACGTGGTTTATGTCGGTTAATAGACTCTCTGATGTTTGAGTAATCAAGGACACAACTTCCGATGCAAGTGTCTACAATCGTGCAATAGTATAATAACCCAACCAAGGGTTGGGGTCGAGTCCCAGGGGAGTGGGCGTGAAAATTAGTGGGTAAGCGCAAATGTGCTTAAGCTAATCATAGCTAAAGACTTTGGCGAATAAAAACATTGTAAATTAAATAGGGACACAAGAGTCAATTATCAAATGGCGGTTTGTAAGCAAGAAACAACTAATCTAGTGAAAATAAGGAAAATACAAGTATGGAGACGGGATTCTTGGGATGTGATAGGAATACGGGATAGACTAAATCATTGGGTAAATGCTTTCGATAGTAAATTCATTGAGTATTTGTGACTAGGCTAGACTTTAAAGGGGATAAGCTCTCGCTCGAGCAACTCACCTCGTTTCAAGTGGGTTCCTCTCGAACACCCACTTGCCGCATGAAAAACAACCTCTGCCTTAACCCACTCACTCTCTCGAGCTGAGTGTGTGGACATAGGACTAGGTTTCACTCTCTGGAGCTGAACCTCATTTCAACCCACTCGCACTGGCCATCAATTTAGTGGTCTTAGTTTCACGACCTCTCTCTCGCAAGCCGAAAACACATATATGATATTATATTTACAACTACAACCTCATTAAGTTCATCCACAACCACTACACGAAATTACATTTAAACTATAAATAGAGTATCAACAAGAAAGACCCAACAACTAATCTAACCTATATTCACAAAATCACTCCCAATAATTGGGGTTTTAGCTACGCATGTAAAAGAGATAAAAAGGTATACCAATCCCAGTTTCCATCAATGGGTATGCAAAATTAAGTCTTAAAACAAGAAAAAAGTGAAGAATCCGAGAGACCCAAGTCTAATTTCTTGAAGATGAAACCCTTGAAAGCTCCAAGTTCTTCAAAACCCTCTCCAAAACATAGAGAGAATATCTCCAAAACTCTATGTAAAACTTAATAATCTAAAAAACAAGGTAAACCAAGGTAAAATTTTCTACTAGGAATAAAAACTGAACTAGTATTTATAGTTTTCAGAAAATGTGCTCCGAAGGATATTTTGACGACGTTAGTGAGAATCGCCGATAAATTCGGCTATCTACCCTTTGGTCTACTTTGTCGCCTTTCATCAGTTGCCTTCAACATCTATGTGTCCTGGATAATTGGGAAATGTAGCAATGCTTCGCGGAGTCATTCAACGATACGCCGACTGCTCTTTTTTACCGTCAATTTTCTCGTTTTCTTCACGGCTCAGCACACTGTAAAAAAAGGTGAATCTGCGATATGTTGGCGATTCGCCGAATGGGTGCGGCGATTCGCGGATCTTTGTTTCTTCATTTTTTTGGCTTCTTTTTGCTCCTTTTTGCTAAGTTGTGTCCATGCTTTGCCTCAAACTTCAAATACCTGAAACATAAAGGTTTTCATTGGATATCGAGATAAACATGCATTTGAGGACACAATTTCTATTAAAATATAGCCCTAAATGAGTCCAAATCGTGCACTCATCAACACCCCCAACTTTAACTTTTGCTTGTCCTCAAGCGAACTCAAGTTCAGTCGTTCAAAAAGGCTGTCTTGAACAGTGCTACATAAGACTCAATCATGAATGCACACAACAAGACTCAATTTACTTATGCAAAGATCAATTGTGCACTCAAAGATTCAAGCAGTGACTCACCAATTTCAAAAAATCTCATTCTCACAATACTTTCCTCAAATGCAAGTTCAAGCTCAACTAAAGTGTTCGAATGCCCTCACAGAAAGAATGATTCCATAATCGCTCATAATGGCTTAATCATCTAAATTTTAGGAATTAGATGCAGCGCTCACACTCAGAAAGATGAAAACAATGCATGCTTTCATTCATAGATTTACTCGTATTTTCCATTTGACATTTGTTTCAGCTTTCTCAAGATCAAAAAGGTATTTTCAAGGCTTGGAATGGGGATGAGTGCAAAGGTATGGCCATTTAGGCTTAGTTAGTGGCTTTCATCCTCATCAATTGTGGTGCTCACAACACTTCCTTACCTTTTCCTTTATCATTTTCTTTAGTGCTCATAAGTCATCCTATTATTCACTTTCCCATAGTGTGTTGGAAACCCCTTTTCTTTTGCACTTTATTCTACAACTTTCTTATTCATTCTTTTCTTTTCTTTTTCTCTTTTTTTTTAATATATGGATGGGTTCCATTTTTCTAAACACCATGGGTTAACGAGAACTTTCCTTGCACTTCTTGACTTTCCCTTTTCTTCTCACCACACCCCCAACTTAGGCTTTTAGCCTAAGTTGGCTATTTATTAAGCCACAAATCAAAAGAATTAACGGTAATGGATTAAGAAAGGTCTAATTTTCATCAAGTTTTTTCCAAAGAAGGTTAAGGTTCAAGAGGTGTTCAAGAGAGGTTCACACACTCACAAGGTAGCTACAAAAGCAATACATGTCAAATTGGCTCACACTCTTCAAAGTTGCCTAAGATCATGTCAAGAGAAAGCTTTACTTAGTCACCCGGACTAACGGGGCTAATTCTAGGATCTATCATGCTTGTTTCAAAGTAAGTTCATTACACTAGGCATCGACACTATAGTCAAACAAGACTCCACACTTTTGCTAGTGTGCAACTGTCATTACAAGAGACTCGATTTGATACTAGGCTAGTCAAAATGAGATGCAAAGAGTTCACATATTGTCTATGCAACGTCATTTCACCTCATCGTAGCCGCACATTCATATTTATTCGATTGAAAGCACTATTCAAGTCATCGGTATTGATCGAAACTGGGACACAAATTTTGCGCAAGAACAACCACATTCACACATAAGGGGTGGCAAAAATTTTCAAATGGGTTAAAATCATTCTCCAATAGAATAAATAAAAGAAGCCATAAGCTCAATCATCCACAGAAATAGATAAAACATATTTTTGAAGTAGAACAACCCAAATATATACACAAAACATAACTATCAACACAAAAGGTGTGGGCCTCACCCCACCATAAATAAAAAATATTTGTCCTCAAATGCACCTAAAGTATCCAAAAGTAAAAATATAATAAGATAGAGAGGGAGGTAAAGAAAGGTCCTGTCTATGCAGTCTTTCTATCTGTCGGGATCTAGGTGGCTAGTGTAGCAGTCTGTATATGGGCATCAGTGCCAGGAGTGGCCTCAGATGGAATGGCAATGCCAGATCCACTAGGAGTTGCCATGGATGTCTCAATCGGCAATGTCTGGATCACCAGCTGCACAACCGTCTCTATAAGATCTGGCAAGTCTCTGAATATGCCCTCATCTCTACTCTCCTGTGTCTCTTCAGCATGTACTAATATCAACTCCTCGTCGTTCTCTACATCCGACTATGTATGTGTTGTGCCATTCCCCTACACATCTCCGGTGGTAGCAAGAGGAATCCCCGAGGTCTCAGGAGCATCCTCATCATCTGCATCCCACATCAATGAAGTGAGGTCTGTATCCTTCAAATAGTCTACATCCTTTCTTAACTCGTAATCTTGGCTTTCATAGCCATCACCTCAGAGGTCTCCCCTTATTTGCTCTCACAAGCAATGAGTCTCACTGTCAAGGCATCAACAGAAGTCTGAAGGGGGATCAGTGCAGCCAAGATGGCACTATCAATCATCCCCGGGATGGATCTCTCCAATCGGCATGGGTAGCTCTCACATCAGCTGAATAGGCCAACTGCCCCATCTTCAGGATCATAGCCTGAGTAATCTTGGCAGGCTGGGAGGACGAGGAAGCACCTGGAGCCTATGAGGAAGAAGAAGAAGGAGTGGGTATACCTGAGGGCTCAGAGACCGAAGTACACGAAGATGCCTCTGCTGGTAATGAGCCAACATTGACCTCTGGAGAAGTGTCTGCTGGAGATGCTCTCCTCCTGTCAACCTCCTCTCGTGGGAACTCGGCCTCAATACGCCTGATATTGGTGGAGGAAGACGGGGTGACCTCAATATCCCTCGTAGTGTCACGAGGTACTCCAGCTCGCCGGCATAGCTGAGTGACCAGAACTTGAAATGGTAGAGACTTCAGCTTCTGTTTGGCTCTCATGGCCATCTCTTATGACATCAGTAGTCCTAGATCGATCTACCTCCTAGCCATGATAGAACCAAGGCAAGCCGCCTTAGGATGGTGAAGAATAGACTCGTTCTGGGATGGCATTATGGTGCTGCTGATGAAGACAAACCAGAACCTGGAGGCGTTGTTCATGTCCCTCTTCTCAATAGGAGCCCCTACATGCATCTACCTCGAGGTGGTGTCAAAAATCATTGGAGCCAACTAACCCTTCAAATAATCTAGGGACTGAACAATTGGCAACCCTTCGTAAAGGAGTGCAAAGTGCAGTGATCTACCTAATACAACATTAATATGCGCTCTGTGACACTCCACCTCCTTGCCTCTGACCATGACCAACTTCACCGGTCTGACTCACTTGCCTTCTTCTTGTTCTTAGGCACCAACTCCCCATAAGTAGTGTAAAACTCTCTTACCTAAGAAGGAATGTAAGGGCCTCGGGGTCGTGTGAACTGATCGAATCCATGGTATTGGCGAATTTTAAGCATATCAGGATGCTTGTCTTCCAGACCCTCCATAGATAGTAACTTCTCCTCTATGATGATTCGTAAACCATCATCTTTCAGTCTACTTAACAGCCTAGAAGGAGGAACTATAGGAAGTGCAGGAGTTACTGAGGGTGCCTAGGTTGGCACTGAGTCTGTAGTCAGAGGAGTGGCAGCTGAGGGAGAACTGGTGGTTGTGGGCTGAGATCTGGCCCAGAGCGCATCCCTTCAGTTAACCAGAGGCTATTCATCCTCTAGTTCAGCGAAATCTATCTCAATAGCTGCTACTTTTCTAGCTATATATTTCTTCTTCTTGCCTATGTCTCCAGGATGAAGGTCATCCCCTCTCCTCTTTGGAGGGTTTGATCCTCCTTCATTTATTGTAATGCCCTTTGCCTTTTTCTGGGGTGGTTCAGTTAGATTGGTGCGTACCATATCTGAAAAAGATCTAGGGAAATTAAGAAAACAAAATCAAACTCTAGCACAACAAAACTTATTGCAGATAAACTCACCGATCCAGTCGGAGAGTCGCTGAACTGCTTTAGCGAGCTAAGTCTGGCTCGCCGATGAGGTTGGCTAAACAATTAAAGCAAGTCGGTGATAGGAGAGTCCTTTCGGCAAATCGACGACTACATTCTGCGAGCAAGGGTTTGTCCGCCGAAAGTTACAGTGCATAAGGGTCTCAGGGGTGCAAATAAAGACCGATAAAGAGTACTTTCGGTGAGTCACTGAGTGATTTTGGCTAACTCAGGCATCTCATCGAGATTTGCAGACTCAAACCACAAACTTGTCACGAAATTAAATGTGAGATAAAGAAAATAGGCGAACCACTGAGTGATTCGGCGGGCTCGATTCACCTCGTCAAATGACCCAACGTGCCTATTTTCAACCCACCTTCTCGAATTCAACTTCGCAACCCCTGAAATTGAAATCAAAGCACACACTCATGAAATTCAAACAAGACCTATACTACACATCTCCCCGGGATACTCAAATTTCTCCTGGATTTGCCAAATTTGGCTATTTGACGGTATTTGCTCTTAAGAGTGGTGTCACCCGTTCTATCATTGAGCAATTTTTTTACATTTAGCACAAACGTGGGCTACTCAGACTTCACCCAATCAATCTAACAACACGCAATCAGGAACCAACTCATTAAAAAGCACAAAGATTACAGGCATTTGATAGTCAAACCATATGAGAAAGATTTATCAAATTAAAATAGGAAATTAAGGATTCTAATCCTACCAGATAGGCCCAACATACATCAATACAATACGATCATAGAAAATGAGTGTAAAATTTTCAAATGGAAGCTTGGGATTCGGAAACCAATCTTTTGTGCCGATTAAAACGTGATTGGAAAGCTAGGTGGCAATGAAATCAAACAACGAGCGCAAATCAATCAACAAAAATTCTAGTAAAATGCTTAAAATAAGGAAAATACTACCTTGGTACGAGTTTGGGAGGTTTAAGAGTGAGGGAAAGTGAAGAATTTCAAGTTTTAAGACTCTTGGTCTTTTTAAACTGTCTAGTTCGCGCCCATTCGACGATGTTAGTCGCATAAGCCGATGCACTCGGCGACACATCGAGAGGTCATTTGGCTCGCCGAGTTTTATAGGATATTCAATCAAAGTGAGGGTTCAAACGACGGTCTAAATTGAAGTCGCCGACCTGTTCGGCGACACGCCAAATTGCTTTTTTTGACACCTTCAACTTTTAAACCTGCAACAGTAACACACCATTATTTATAAAAGCATATAAAGCATTTAAAACCTTGGGTTGCCTCCCAAGAAGGTTGGGGTCGAGTCCCAAGGGAGTGGGCGTGAAAATTAGTGGTTAAGCACAAATGTGCTAAAGCTAATCGTAGCTAAACACTTTGGCGAATAAAAACATTGTAAATTAAAGGGGGGACACAAGAGTCAATTATCAAATGGGGGTTTGTAAGCAAGAAACAACTAAAATAGTGAAAATAAGGAAAATACAAGTATGGAGACGTGATTCTTTGGATGCGATAGGAATACGGGATAGATTAAATCATTGGGTACATGATTTTGATAGTAAATTCATTGAGTATTTGTGACTAGACTAGACTTTAAAGGGGATAAGCTCTCTCTCGAGCAGCTTACCCTGTTTCAACAGGGTTCCTCTCGGACACCCATTTGCCGCATGAAGAACAATCTCCGGCTTAACCCACTCACTATATCGAGTTGAGTGTGTGGACATGGAACTAGGGTTCACTCTCTCGAGCTGAACCTCATGTTGACCCACTCGCACTGGCCATCAATTTAGTGGTCTTAGTTTCATGACCCCTCTCTCTCTCGCAAGCCGAAAACATATATTTGAGATTATATTTGCAACTACAGCCTCATTAAGTTCATCCACAACCACTAAAAGAAATCACATTTAAACTACAAATGGACTATCAGCAAGCAAGACCCAACAACTACTCTAACCCATATTCACAAAATCACACCCCAAGAATTAGGGTTTTAGCTACGCATGTAAAGAGATAAAGAAGTATACCAATATCTGTTTCCATCAATGGGTGTGCAAAATTATGTCTTAAAACAGGCAAAAGTGAAGAATTAGAGAAACCCAACTCCAATTTCTTGAAGATGAAACCCTTGAAAGCTCCAAGTTCTTCAAAACCCTCTCTAAAACTTAGAGAGAATATCTCCAAAACTTTTCTAAAACTTATTAATCTAAGAAACTAGGTAAAACAAGGTAAAATTCGATACTAAGAATAAAAGCTGAACTAGTATTTATAGTTTTCAGAAAATGTGTCCTGAAGGATTTTTCGATGACGTTAGTGAGAATCGCCGATGCGTTCGATGATCCGCCCTTTGGTCTACTTTGTTGCCTTTCATCTGTTGCATTAACCATCTTTGTGTCCTGGATAATTGGGCGATGTAGCACTACTTCGCAGAGTCGTTCGACGATACGCCGACTGCTCATTTTTACAATTGATTTTCTCCTTTCCTTCAGGGCTCAGCACACTGGAACAAAAGGCAAATATGCGATTTGTTGGCGATTTTCCGAATGGGTTCGCCGATTCGCGGATCTTCGTTTCTTCATTCTTTCGGCTTCTTTTTGCTCCTTTTTGCTAAGTTGTGTCCATGTTTTGCCTCAAACTTCAAATACCTGAAACTTAAAGGTTTTCATCAGATATCGGGATATAACATTCTTTTGAGGATACAATTTCTATTAAAATATAGCCCTAAATGAGTCCAAATCGTGGACTCATCACTCTCCCACAATATTAGCTTCAGTAGGTACTTCAGGCTCGTCGTTGTATTTATTCTTAGTTTTCAGCATCCTTCTAGTTTACTTTTGCATTCTAATTTTTATGTATTATTGTATTTAGGTCCTATGTACTTTAGTTCAATTCAGTTGACATACATGATTGGTATTTTTAGCATGTTAATATATCCAGTCAGATGTTCATATCCCTCACTATTAGTACATCCGAAGTAGTGACACATACTCTATGCGGCATCCTATTATGATGTAGGCTCAGTTTCTCAGGTTCAGCCACATGATTAGCTCATACTAGCGCCACATTAGCGATAGGCAGGGGTGAGCCCTTATCATCCGAGGGTATTTCTTTATGCTTCTTGGTTTATTTGGTTTGTTGTTAGTTTCAACATTATAGAGATAGCTGGGGACTTATCACATTAGCTCATCAACATTAGAGGCTTTCGGACATAGAGTTAAATTTAGTTGATTTGGGTTATTCTTCTTTGAGCTCAGTTATTTCTTTTAGATATTCTTAGTTGAATTCCTTTAGATTATATTCATTATTCAATTATGCTTCCACTAGGTTAGATTTATCTCAGTATGCTTGAGAAATGCCAGATTTAGGGTTAGCTTGGGGTTACTTGTGACCTTAGGTCTCGTGTTACGTCTATGGGCTATCCTCGGAGCCTGACAAACTTGGTATCAGATTATCATGTTCAAAAGTCCTAGGGTGTTTGAAAGGCGCACTATGTAGAGTCTTTTTCATAGGTGTGAACCGTGTCACACCTATGAAGGGGAGGCTATGAGGTGTTCTAAGAAAAGCTTCACCTTTTTTGCTATCTTTATCGTGCAATGCAGTGTGATTAAACTTATCCCTTATAATCTGTCATTATACGTTTCAGATCATGCTTCCTCACAAAGCTAAGGCACGTAATGTCAATGCGATCCAAATGTTGGCTCATACCACAACAAACCAAGCTAACCAGCACACCCCAGTTCCTGCAAACCTCACTAGTGGATCAACTACAGCTAGGGTTTGAGATTTTGTTCGTATGAATGCGCTAGAGTTTCTAGGGTCGAAGGTTATTAAGGACCTACAAAATTTCATTGATGAGATCAAGAAGAATCTTGAGGTAAAGAAAGTGATTGGTATTGATAGTGTTGAAATAGTGTCCTATAAACTCAATGATGTGACTCATATCTGGTTCAAGCAGTGGAAAGAAAATAGGGGTGTGAATACACCTCGTTTGCTGTGGGACTATTTTACTAGAGCTTTTCTGGGTAGCTTCTTGCTGAGAGAATTGAGGGAGACTAGGGCCCAGGAATTTATGAACATGAGGCAGGTGTCAATATCAGTCTAGGAATAGGGGCTAAAGTTCACACAGCTCTCCAAGTATGCTCCACATATAGTGGCTGATCCGAGAGCATAATTGGGAAAGTTCTTATTTGGAGTATCCTATCTGGTAAAGACCGAGTGCAGGAAAGTTATGCTATTAGGGGATATGGATATCTCCAATCTAATGTCCCATGCTTAACAGGTTGAGGGAGATAAACTCAAGGAAATTGCTAAGGATAAAAAAAGGCTAGAACCGAAAACTATGAATATTCTCAGCAGAGGTTGAAAGGTTGAAATTGCTCACACTTTCATCAAAGGTCTACAACCTCAATGCCTTTATCAGCTAGAAATTCGTCCTCAGGCTTTGACATGATCAAAAAGGGAGAGAATAAAGCTATCAGTCTCAGGGAAGTGCTTCAGGTAACTGAACTTTTCTGTTTTGTTCAAAGTGTTGTTAAGAATCATCTGAGTGAGTATCTTACTGGAAGAGAGGGGTGTTTTGGGTGCAGTAAGCTTGGTCATGGGTTGAAGGATTTCCTTATTCCAAGCAAAGTCAAGGTGGTAACAAAGTTTAGTCTACAACTTCACCAGCACCAATAGGTCGCCCAAATCAGCAGGGTGCCTCGTTTGGCACAGGTCGTGGTCAACGCCAGAGAAAGTTGAATGCTCTTCAGGCTCGACAAGACCAAGAGGATTCTTCTGATGCGGTCACGGGTACATTACAAGTCTTGTGTTTATATGTTTATGCATTGTTATATCGAGGGGATATACTTTCTTTTGTAACTCCGTATATAGCACCAAACTTTGGTTTCAGTCCAAAAACTCTCCCAGAATCCTTCTCAGTCTCTACTCCAGTTGGTGACCTAGTTATAACTAAATGGGTATATATAAATTACCCTATCATAGTATCCCATAAAAGTAACCTCAGCAAACCTTGTAGAGTTACAAATGATAGAGTTTGATGTCATTCTATGAATGGATTAGTTACGTTCCTGTTATGCCTGAGCCGATTGTAGAAGTAGGATCATTGGGTTTCAGTTTCCAAATGAGCGAGTCTTAGAGTGGAAGGGTAGTAAGTTAGTGGACTTCAACCTCTAATATTTTCTTGGCCAAATCGTCCAACTGAGTTAAAAGTAGGACCAAAGAGTGGTTCTTTCCCAGTTCCTGATTAGTCTCAGTCATTTGGCCAGCGTTTCTACCAGCCATGCTCAAAGTATTTGCTTAAAACAACAACACAAGTAAATCAAAACTAAAAATTAAGTAAATATAACTATAACAAACAAGAGCAAAAGTAAACTTAACCAAAGATTCTCAAGTAACACCACTCCCTGGCAGCGGCGCCATTTTGATTTGACGTATCAGTGATGCTTCATCCAATACTAAGCATAAATGATCGTTCAGTAGTAATATAACCAAACTAGTGGGTTGGGGTCGAGTCCCAAGGGAGCGGTTTGTAATCGAGAATCAATAGAAAAGCAAGAGGTTGCTCAAGTCAATCATAGCTAAAAAATATTTACGAAGAAAAAAATAATACAAGTTTAAGGTGAATCGAATGTCTAATATAAAAGGGGGGTTTGTAGTCAATTATCAACTAAAATAGCAAATAATACGAAAATACAAATATGGAGGCGAGATTATTGGGATGTGATCAGATTATGGTCTAATGTAAAGAACCGGGTAAGTACAATTAATAGTAAATCAATGTAAATTGGTAACTAAGCTAGACTTTAGTGGGGATAAATTTTCTCTCTAACAATTTACCCCGAATCAAATTTGTTTCTCTCAAACACCAATAAGCAACAATTAAGCACATCCTTCGTGTTAGACAATTCACTCTCTCTCGAGCTGAATGTGTGGAAAATGGTTTAGGATTCACTCTCTCGAGCTGAATCCACGACAATCCAATACCCACAGACCATCAAATCAGTAGTTTTGGTTTTAAAACCTCTCTCTCGAGCAAGCCAAAAACATGAAGTTAAGATTGTATTTGCAATTACAACCCATTAAATTCAACCACAACTACAAACCAAAATCACCTTTAAAAAATAAATAAATAAACAATTAACAATACCCAATAGTTAAATCAACCCATAATCACATACTCACACCCCAAGAATTGGGGTTTTAGCTAGACATAGTAAAAAGGTAAAAATCGTTACCAACTGGTGTTTCCATCAACTGGGTACGATTGATATTATCTTTACAAATGTCTAAGATGAAGAATCTTCAACACCCACTTCCAATTTCTTGGAATTGGAAATCTCCAAATCTTCAAAGCTAAGGGAAAATTTTCACCAAAACTAAGTTCTAAAACACAACTTCAAAAACTGAAAATTCTCTATAAAATTTGATCCTAAACTAAAAATTCAAACAAGTATTTATAGCCACTGTAAATTGTGCTATGAAGGACCACTCGACGCAGTAAGTCGGGAGCGCCGATCCACCCTTTGGTCATTTGTATCACCGTTTTGCTTTTGCTTTTAGCATCCTTGAGGTTCTGTAACTTTGGGCAATATAGCACTGCATCGCGAAATCATTCGGCGACTTGCCGACTACTCATTTCTATCACCGACTTGATTTTAACCTTCAAGGCTTGGCACACTGGAACATTAGGTGAGACCAAGGCCGTTCGGCTACACGCCCAATGGTTTAGGCGATCCTCATGCGTTCTTTTTTGTTCGTCCTCTCAGCGGCCTTGTTCCTCTATGCTAAATAGTGTCCATCTTCGTCCCTCAATCCAAATACCTGAAATTTAAGGATTTACATCACTTATTGAGACAAAATATGCATTTGAGGTCACTAAATCTATCAAAATAAAGTCCTAAATGAGTCTAAATCGTGGACTCATCAACACACCCAACTTAAGCTTTTGCTTGTCCTCCAGTAAAACTCAAGTTTAGCATCTCAAATAGGATGTCTATTATGAATGCACACAAAAAAACTCAGCTACTCATGCAAGGATCAATTGTACACTCAAAGATTCAAGTTGTGACTCACCATTATCAAAGAATATCAAGTTCATAATACTTGATTCAAATGCCAGTTCAAGCTCAACCAAAGTATTCAAATACCTTCACACAAGGAATGATTCCATATTCACACACAATGGTTCAATCAATTATAGCTCCGGAATCAAGATCAACACTCACACTCACAAAGATGAAACCCAATGTATGATTTCACTCATAGGTTTAATCGTATTTTCCCATTGCCATTTGCTTTAGCTCACTCAAGATCAAAAAGGTCTTTTCAAGGCTTGTAATGGGGCTGAGTGTAAATGTATAGTCATTTAGGCTCAGTGACTTATATCCTCATGAAAAGTGGTGTGAACAACATTTCCATTCCTTTTCCTCATCATTTTCATTCGTCCTCACAAGTCATCCCATTATTCACTTTCTTTTCTTTGCATTTTCACAACTTTATTTCAAAACTTTTTATTCTTTTTTTTTTTTGTCTTTTTTTATATGGAGGGGGTTCCATTTTTCTCAAAACATGGCTCAAAGGGGACTTTGTAGCACTTTTTGATTTACCTTTTCTTTCCACCACACCCCCAACTTAGGCCAAAATCCTTAGTTGGCTATTCTAACAAACCACAAATCATGAAGATTATGGGTAATGTATTAAGAAAGGTTATGTCTTCATCAAGTTTCTTCCAAGAAAAGGTTAAGGCTCAAAGGTGCTCAAGCGAGGTTCACACAATCACAAGGTAGGCCACAAAAGAGGTATAAAGTGAAATTGTTTCACACTTTTCAAAGTTGCCTAAGATCATATCAAGAGTTCACATCACTTAGTCAACCGGACCAACGGGGTAAATTCTAGGTGTCATCACACATGGTTCACAGTAACCTCATCACACAAGGCATTGACACAAATGTCAAAAAAGACTCCACACTTTTGTTAGTGTGCAACGTTCATAAGAAGAGACTCAATTTGATACCTTGCTAGTTACAACGAGATGCAAAAAATTCACATATTATCTATGAAACTTCATTTGGCCTCATTGTAACCACACATTCATGTTTGTTCGATCATGAGCACAATTCAAGTCATCGGTATTGATCAAAACTGATACTCAAGTTTGCAAGAGAACAACCACATTCAAGACATACGAGAGGGGTCAATAGCCAAGATCTACCCCTACCAAAAGCATTCAACATTGTCCTCAATGTGACTAGAGAACGAACACTACCTCAAACAAAGTAAAGATAAAAGCTAAAATAATAAAAGAAAACTAGAATTAAAAGTCAAATTCTTGTATGTAATCATGAAGGGGAATAGGGAACCGGTCGTTGAATGCATCGGCAATGATCAAAGAAAATGGGCCCTCGCTCTTACTGCCAGTGTATGACACTCTCGAAAGAGAGCACATTTGCGGAGACGCAGAAGATTGTCGAATTGTTTGGAGATTCACAGATTGGACATGAAGCATCGCCGAATCAATCGCTGAATTTCACTGTTAGTGCTCAAGTAGAAAAGAGAGAAATGTTGAGTCACCTAATCACATCGGTGATACGCCGAAGGACATAGGTCTCTCACCAAATATTCCAGGACGTCAGCCTTGTCTTCACAATTCACAAGGCGAGCTAAGTCGTGCTCGCCGAACTGTCTTGGCGATTCACCGAGTGCATCTTCCTCGCTTAATATCCTTCACCTGCAATATCAACACACATTATTTAAAACACTAACACATGGGTTGCCTGTCAAGAAGTGCCTTATTAGCGTCGGGTCATGACGTGGAAATGCTCTCATGTATCTTCCAAGTACCCACCTCAATCAGGGAGATCTCTTCGCATTCACCAAAATATGATTTCAAACGCTGCCCATTCACCTTAAAAACAGGTCCTTCATGAACTTCAATTTTGATGGCACAATTAGTGAACACTCGTGTCACTCTAAATGGTCCTGACCATTTGGACTTGAGCTTTCTGGGAAAAAGTCTAAGTCGGGAGTTGTAGAGTAGTGAAAAGAAAAGGGAAATCAAGAAGTGCAAGAAAGTATCATTTGACCCATGGTGTTGAGAAAAATTGTACCCCTTCATACAAAAAAAATAGAGAGAGATGAAAAGAATGAAAAAGAAAAAGATTAAAAAGTTTTGAAATACGCGAAATCTATTAAAATAAAGCCTTAAATGAGTCCAATTTGTGGACTGATCAACATATGACGTATCCATGACGCTTCATCTAGTACTAAGCATCAACGATCGTTCAATAGTAATATAAATCAACTGGTTAGTTGGGGTCGAGTCCCAAGGGAGCAGTTCGTAATCAAGAATAATAGAAAAGCAAGAAGTTGCTCAAGTCAATCATAGCTAAAAACATTTACAAAGAAAAACATAATACAAGTTTAAGGTGACACAAATCTCAAATATCAAAGGGGGTTTTTTAGTCAATTATCAACTAAAATAGCAAATAATATGAAAATACGAATATGGAGACGGAATTCATGGGATGTGATCAAATTATGGGCTAAGGTAAACGAATAGGTAATTGCAATTAAAAGTAAGTCGTTGTAAGTTGGTAACTAAGCTAGACTTTAGTGGAGATAAATTTTATCTCGAACAATTTACCTCAAATCAAATTGGTTTCTCTCGAACACTAATAAGCAACAATTAAACACAACCTTTGCTTTAGTCCATTCACTCTCTCGAGCTGAATGTGTGGAAAAGGGTTTAGGATTCACTCTCGAGAGCTGAACCCACGACAACCCAATAACCACAGACAATCAAATCAGTAGTTTTGGTTTTAAAACCTCTCCCTCGAGCAAGCCAAGAACACGAAGTTAAGATTGTATTTAAAATTACAACCCATTAGATTCAACCACAACTTCTAACCAAATCCACCTTTAAAAAACAAATAAACTATCAATTAACAATACCCAATAATTAAATCAACCCATAATCACATACTCACACCCCAAGAATTGGGGTTTTAGCTAAACATAGTAAAAAGGTAAAATTCGTTACCAACTGGTGTTTCCATCAACTGGGTACGATTGATATTATCTTTACAAATGTCTAAGATGAAGAATCTTCAACACCCACTTCCAATTTCTTAGAATTGGAATTCTTCAAATCATCAAAGCTAAGTGAAAATGTCTCCAAAACTAAGTCCTAAAACTCAACTTTAAAAACTAAAACTCTCTATAAAATTCGATTCTAAACATAAAATTCAAATAAGTATTTATAGACGATGAAAATTATGGTTCGAATTGGGATCGTCGATCCACCCTCTAGTCATTTTTATCGCCATTTTGCTTTTGCCTTCAGCATCCTTGAGGTTCTGTAACTTTGGGCGATATAGCACTGCATCGCGGAATCGTTTGGCAACTTGCCGACTGCTATTTTCTATTGCCGACTTGATTTTGTTCTTCAAGGCTTGGCACACTGGAACATTAGGCCAAACCAAGGCCGTTTGGCAACTCACCCAATGGTTTAGGCGATCCTCAGGCCTTATTTTCTTCGTTCTTTCATTTGCATTGTTCCTTTTAGCTAAATAGTGCCCATGCTTCATCCCTCAATTCAAATACCTGAAATTTAAGGATTTACATCACTTATTGAGACAAAATATGCATTTGATGACACTAAATCCATCAAAATAAAGCCCTAAATCAGTCCAAATCGTGGACTCATGAACACCCACAACTTAAACTTTTGCTTGTACTCAAATAAAACACAAGTTCAGCAGCTTAAATAGGATGTCTCAAGTAGTGCTAAACAAGACTCAATCATGAATGCACATAAAAAGACTCAACTACTCATGCAATGATCAATTGTACACTCAAAGATTCAAGTTGTTACTCATCATGATAAAAAAATCTCAAACTCATAATACCTGCTTCAAATGAAAGTTCAAGCTCAGCCAAAGTGTTCAAATACCTTCACACAAGGAATGATTCCATATTCACACACAATGGTTCAATCAATTATAGCTCTGGAATCAAGATCAACACTCACACTCACAAAGATGAAACACAATGTATCATTTCACCCATAAGTTTGCCTGTATTTTCCAATTGGAATTTGCTTCAGCTTACTCAAGATCAAAAAGGTCTTTTCAAGGCTTGTAATGGGGCTGAGTGTAAATATATGGTCATTTAGGCTCAGTGACTTTTATCCTCATGAAATGTGATGTGAACAACACTTCCTTTCCTTTTCCTCATCATTTTCAATCGTGCTCACAAGTCAACTCATTATTCACTTTCTTTTCTTTTTTGTTCCAATAACTGATGTAAATCCTTCAATTTCACGTATTTTGACTTAAGGACAAAACATGGACACTGTTCAGCAAAAAGGAACAAGAAAGTTGAAAGAACCAAGAAAAGAAGGCCTGAGGATCGCTTAATCCATTGAGAGAGTCACCGAACGACCTTGGTCTCACCTAATGTTCCAGTATGCCAAGCCATGAAGGACAAAATAATGTCGGTGATAGAAAGGAGCAGTCAGCGAGTCGCCGAAGGTTCCACGAAGTAGGGCTATATAGTCCAAAGTTACAGAACTTGGACATGCTGAAGGCCAAGTTAGAAAGGCGATACAAATGACCAAATGGCGAATCATCGAGTGGATCAGTGTTCCCGAATTACTGCGCTGAGTGGTCCTTTGCAGCAAAAATTTTGACAACTATAAATACTTGTTTAAATTTTAGCTTAGTATCAAATTTTATAGAGAATTTTCTATTTTTGAAGTTGAGTTTTAGAACTTTGTTTTGGAGACATTTTCCCTTAGATTTGAAATTTGAAGATTTCTAATTCCATGAAATTAGAAGTGGGTGTTGAAGATTTTTCATCTTAGACATTTGTAAATACAATAACAATCGTACCCAATTGTTGGAAACACCACTTGGAAACGATTTTTAACTTTTTACTATGTCTAGCTAAAACCCTAATTCTTGGGGTGTGAGTATGTGATTATGGGTTGATTTATCTACTGTGTATTGTTAATTGATAGTTTATTTGCTGTTTAAATGTGATTTGGGTTAGTAGTTGTGGTTGAATTTAATGGGTTGTAATTGTAAATACAATCTTAACTTCATGTTTTTGGCTTGCTCGAGGGAGAGGTTTCAAAAACCAAAACTACTGATTTGATGGTCTGTGGTTATTGGGTTGTCGTAGGTTCAACTCGAGAGAGTGAATCCTAAACCCTCTTCCACACAGTCAACTCAAGAGAGTGAATCCTAAACCCTCTTCCATACAGTCAACTCAAGAGAGTGAATGGATTAAAGCGAAAGTTGTGCTTAATTATTGCTTATTGGTGTTCGAGAGATACCAATTTGATTCGGGGTAAATAGTTCGAGAGAAAATGTATCCCCACTAAAGTCTAGCTTAGTTACCAATTTACAGTGATTTTTTACCTTTGCCCATAATTCGATCACATCCCAATAATCCCGTCTCCATATTCGTATTTTCGTATTATTTGCTATTTTAGTTGATAATTGACTACAAACCCTCTTCGATATTTGACATTCGTGTCACCTTAAACTTTTATTATGTTTTTATTCGTAAATGTTTTTGAGCTATGATTGACTTGAGCAACTTCTTGCTTTTCTATTGATTCTCGATTCCAAACCGCTCCCTTGGGACTCGACCCCAACTCACTAGTTAAGCTATATTACTATTGAACGATCGTTGATGCTTAGTATTGGATGAATCATCAGTGATATCAAATCAAAATGCCGCTGCTACCGGGGAGTTGTGTTACTTGAGAATTTTTAGTCAAGTTGACTTTTGCTCTTGTTTGTTATAGTTCTACTTACTTAAATTTTGCTTTTGTTTTGCTTATGTTGTTCTTTTAAGCAGATACTTTTAGCATGGCTAGTAGAAACGGTGGCCAAATGATTGAGACTAATCAAGAACCTGAAAACGACCAATCTTTGGTCCCACAATTAACTTAGCTGGACGATTTGGCCAAGAAAATATTAGAGGTTGAAGCCCTGTGCAAAAGAAAAGGGAGGTACATACCCCCTCATGAGCAGAGAAAGTCTAAGGACAATGAAAGTAGAACTGTCGACGATACGCTGCTAATCATACTCCAAAAGATCAGTGACGAAAATAGAGTGCTAGAAGAGATGAAGGAGAATGTTGAAGTGCTAAATAAGATGATTGGCTCTCACTCTAGATCTTTCCAGCTCATTGAAATCCTGATGAGTCATGTAGTACCTCATATATACCCAAGTAAAGAAGTGGGGTTGCCTAGTGACACTAAGGTCAACCCCAAAAATGGAGTTTGAATGAGAACTTGCATCGTGCCACGACGTAAACTAAGGCTCTTCTAGGGAGGCAACCTAAGGTTTTATTTACTTTCTTTTAAGTTTAGAATAATGGTGTGTTGATTGTGCAGGTTGAAGTGTAAAAAGTGTTCGAAAAGTACAGGTTGGCGAGCAAAAGGTCCAGTTGACGCATCGCCGAAGGGATCGGCGACCATGACCTAGACCGCCGTTGGACTTAAGACAACTTTAAATTGGATTTGTAAAACTCAGGGTGCCCAAGAAATTTTTGGCGACTCGCCGACCAGTTCCGCGATCATGATCTAGAACACGGTTTGGACCCCCAGATTTACTGGAGGTCCTAAAAAGCTCGGCGAGGTAAGTGATCACTCGGTGTGTCGCCGAGTAGTTCGGTGAGCATGATTAATGTCGTCGAATGGGCAAGAACTGGACGGTCTGTTAAAAGCCAAAAGTTTAAAATTCCTACTCCTTCACTTTCCCTTACTTTTAATCTTCCAAAACTCGCACCTATTTAGTATTTTCAATATTTTAGCATTTCTAAGGTAGTTTAGTCGTTGATTAGTGCTCGGACTGGGATTACATTGCCGCCTAGCATTTCAATCTTATTTTATCGGCATTAAAGGTTGGTTTTCCAAATTCCGTGTGTATTTTTTAGAATTGTAACTCTTATGCAAAAGATCTTATCGTTGATGTGTGCTAGGCCTCTCTAATAGGATTAAAGTTGTTGATTACCTGTTTTAATTTGAAAAGCTTGCTCGTATTGTGTAAATTGTTGAAATACCATCTTTTTGTTCTTTAAAATAAAGTAAATTTTGTGAGGTTGTGCTTGCATGTTGTTTAGTTTAGTTGGGTGAAGTTTGATTAGCTCGTATCTTAGCCGAATGACGTAATTTGCCTAATGATAGAGTGGGTGACATCCTTCTTAAGGGCAAAAGTAGTCAATTGGCCTAATTTGGCAAAATCGGGAGAAGTCTTAGTATCTCGGGGTAATGGGTGTTATGGGTCTTTTCTTAATTTGACTTGTGCATGGTTTGATTGTGTTTTCGGGGGTTGCGAGGTAGAATTCAAAAAGTTGGATTGAAAATAGGCACGTTGGGTCGTTTGGCGAGAATTCTGAGGTCGCCGAAGGAACTCGGTGACTAACCGAAAGACTTCTTAATATCCCTTTGTCTGCTCCATTATAGCTTAATATGCACTGTAGCTTTTGGCAGGCTAATCCTTACATTCCGGTGATTCGTCAAAAGTCCATCCCATTGCCGACTTTTTAAATTTTTCTAAGAATTTTGAGCCAATCATTTTGGCGAGCCCGATCTAGCTCACCAAAGTGATTCGGCGACTCGTCGTGTGGATCGGCGAGTCTATCTTCAACTATTTCTTGTGAAATTGAATAAATTATTTCTAACTTTATCCCGATGTTTTACAGCTATGGTACGCACGAATATAGACATGCCACCCCGGAAAAGAGCACGGGGTATCACGATATATGAGGGGGGTTCAAATCCTTCAAAGAATGGAAGGCAAGAGCCTCCACCGGGTGATGAAGGAAAGAGCAAAAGGAAGATGATCAAAAGGCGATGAAAAGAGCAGTCAGCGCGTCGCTGAATTGTTCCGCAAAGCAGTAGTATTCCTCACAATGATCTAGAACGTGAAGACGCTAAAGGCAAGCATGAAACAACGATGAAACTGAAGAAGGACGAGTCGTCGAGTCAGTCGGCGAACTCGACTAACATCGCCGAACAATCCTCCGCATCAAAATCTGTGAAATCTATAAATAAAAGTAGAGCTGTAGACTTAGTGAGGGAACAATTATTATAATTTTAACTTGGTGTGGAACTGTTATTTTTCACCTTAGAACATACTTTAGCATATATTTTTCTCTCAAGTTTGGAGAGGGTTTTGTGGAGACTTGAAGAAAGGCGTTCATCTTCCCAAAGTTGGAAGTAGGTCTTCTCTATTCATCTTCCTTTGCTTAATTCAAGGTTTAATTTCTTATACCCAGTTGATTTCATTAGCATGTTAGGTGTAATTTCTTATTTCTTGATGTATGGCTAAAACCCCCCATTATTGGGGTGTGACTTAACAAATATGGGTTGATATTCTTGTTGGGTCTTGCTTGCTTATAGGGTAGATGTATTTTAATGGTGATTTCACCTAGTAGTTGTGGTTTAATCTAAAGGGTTTGTAGTTGGAAATACAAAGCCGCCTATGTGTTTTCTTCTTGCCCGAGAGGGAGGTCGCGAAACCAAAACCACTAGACTGATAGCCTAAGGGGTGGGTGGACATGAGGTTCAGCCCAAGAGGGTGAGCCCTAGTCCCATATCCTAACACTCAGCTCGATAGAGTGAGTGGGGTAAGGCGTAGGCTGGTCTTCATGCGTCAAATGGGTGTCCGAGAGGAACACATTTAAAACGGGGTAAGTTGCCCGAGAGGGAACTTATTTCCATTTAAAGCTTAGCATAGTCACTATTATTTTGCAAATTTCCTATCGAAAGCATGTACCCAACAATCTATCTCAACTTGTATTGTGGTCACATCCCAAGAGCCTTTCCCCATACTTGATTT
Source organism: Solanum ahanhuiri (assembly GCA_009849805.1). NCBI lineage: Eukaryota > Viridiplantae > Streptophyta > Magnoliopsida > Solanales > Solanaceae > Solanum > Solanum ahanhuiri. The sequence goes on along the minus strand of WBIA01217650.1, from coordinate 15,472 downwards.
TCTTGTTTATTTTGTTGTTTATTTACTTGTTACAAACCCCCCCCCCCCTATTGATATTTGACACTTTTGTGTCACCCCTTTAATTTACAATGTCTTTTATCGCAAATGTCTTTAACTATGACTAATTTGAATGAAATTCTAATTGGCTATTAATTCTCAAAACCGCTCCCTTGGGACATGACCCCAACCCTTGGTTGGGTTACTATATTATCCACGATCGTAGACACTCATATCGTATGATAGTGTGGTTGGTCATGATAAGCATCAATGCCCATCGACCCTAATGTCCCTTTGTGGGCTCGAGGGTTCAATAATACGATACACGCCTTTGTAACAGCTCACGAGTTGGACAATATGATCGAGGCTACTATAGCTGCAGAAGCTGAAGCAGAGTGAAAATAAAAAGAGAACCAGAAGCAGAATGACAACACTCCGGGCACTAACGCCTAGACAGATGGAGTTACTGCTTAGACATGATCCCTTCTATACCTCCCCTCTATCTTCCTTTAATTTACATTATGAATATTTTGTTATATGCATTTGAGGACAAATGTTTTTAATTGTGGTGGAGTGAGGCCCACTTTTTGTGTGTTATTTGTGACTTGTGTTTTCGCTTATGTATTTGGGCTTTAACCTATTATTGTGTTAAATATATTTTTTTGTTGATGTTTGAGCTTATGACTCCTTTTGTTTTAAATTGCAAAACGATTTTGACCCTTTCGAAAATCTTTGAATTTTTCGCACATTTTTGCCACCCCCCGTATTTTAAATGTGGTTGTTCTTCTACAAAAATTTTAGTCTTGGTTCCAATCAATATCGATGACTTGAATAGTGCTTAAAATCGAACAAACATGAATGCACGGCTACGATGAGGCCAAATGAATTTGCATAGACAATATGTGAACTCTTTGCATCTCGTTATGACTAACCTTGTATAAAATTGATTCTCTTGGGATGATCATTACACACTAGCAAAAGTGTGGAGTCTTTTTTAACTCATAGTGTCAATGTCTAGTGTGATGAGCTTACTTGTGAACTATGCATGATAGATCCTAGAATTTACCCTGTTGGTCTAGTTAACTGAGTGATGCTAGATCTTAATATGATCTTAGGGAACTTCAAAGAGTGTGAACCAATTTAGCATATACCTCTTTTTGTGACCTACCCTATGAGCATGTGAACCTCTCTTGAACACTCCTTAAACCTTAACCTTCTTTGGAAGAAACTTGATGAGCACTAAACCTTTCTTTATCCACTACCTATAATCCTCATGAAGTTGTGGTTAGTTTGAATAGCCAACTTAGCCCAAAAGCCTAAGTTGGGGGTGTGGTGAAAAGAGAAGGAAAATCAAGAAGTGCAAGAAAGTCGCTCCTACCCATGGTTTTGAGGAAAATGGAACCCCTCCATATAAAAAAAAGAGAGACAAAAGAAAAAAGAAAAAAAAAGTTGTAGAATAACGTTGAAAATGAAAGGGGGTTTCCATACAATTCATGGAAGGTAAATAATAGGATGACTTATAAGCACTGATGAAATTGATGAAGGAGAAAAGAAAGAAAGTATTGCGAGCACCACACCTCATGAGGATGAAAGTCACTGAGCCTAAATGACCATACCTTTGCACTCAGCCACATTATAAGCCTTGAAAAGACCTTTTTTATCTTGAGTGAGCTGAAGCAAATGTTGATATGAAAATACGGGCAAACCTATGGGTGAAATTATGCATTATGTTCTTCTTTGTGAGTGTGAGTGTTGCATCTGATTCCAAAGCTTTAAACAATGAAAATATTATGTGAATATGGAGTCATTCTTTGTGTGAGGGCATTTGAACACTATAGTTGAGCTTGAACTTGCATTTTAAGCTAGTATTGTGCGCATGAGATTCATTGATATTGGTGAGTCCCAACTTGAATCTCTGAGTGCACTTTTGATCTTTGCATAAGTAAATTGAGTCTTGTTGTGTGCATTTATGATTGAGTCTTGTGTAGCACTGTCCGAGAAACCCTTTTTGAATGGTTGAACTTCAGTTTGCTTGAGGACAAGCAAAATTTTAAGTTGGGGGTGTTGATGAGTCCACATATTGGACTCATTCAGGGTTATATTTTAATAGAAATTGTGTCCTCAAATGCTTATTTTGTCTCAATATCTGATGAAAACCCGTAAGTTTCAGTTATTTGAAGTTTTAAGGAAAGCATGAACACGACGTCGCAAAAAGGAATGAAGAGACTGAAAAGAATGAAGAAATGGACTAAGAATCGGCCAGTCCACTGGGCGAGTTACTGAAGGGTCTTACTTCGCCTTTTGTTCCAGTGTTTGAGCCCTGAAGCAAAGGATCAAGTCGGTGGAAAAACGTTATAGTAGGCGTAGACCGAGCAGTTCCGCGAAGCACTACCATCTACCCAATGACCCAGAGCATGAGTTGGTACAAGACAGTGATGAACTACACCTAAGGGTGAATCGCCGAGTTGATCGGCGATTCTGACTAATGATGCCGAACGATCTGCTGCAGCACAAACTTGTGATAACTGTAAATACTTGTTAGAGTTTTAGTTTAAGGGTGGAACATTTTTATTATAATTTTTCACTTAGAATAGTACTTTGGATATTTTTTCTCTAAGTTTGAGAGGGTTTTGAAAACTTGAAGAAGAAGAGGGTTTCATCTTCAAGGATTTGGACTTGGGTTTCTTGGATTCTTCATTATTGGCTTGTAACAAGAATTAAATCTTCATACCCATTTGAATGCAAGCTCATTTAGGTATAAATTTCTATCTCTTGATGTGTGTCTAAAAACCCCAATTCTTGGGGTGTGGTTTAGCGAATATGGGTTAAGATAATTGTTAGGTCTTGGTTGCTGATAGTCTATTCGTAGTTTAAATGTGATTTTGTTTAGTGGTTGTGGATGAATTTTTAGTTGCAAATACAAGTTTATTTATGTGTTTTTGGCTTGCGAGAGAGAGAGAGGTCGTAAAACTAAAACCACTAAATTGATGGCTAGTGTGAGTGGGTCAACATGAGGTTCAACTCGAGAGAGTGAACCCTAGTCCCATATCCACACACTCAGCTCGAGAGAGTGAGTGGTTTAAGGTATAGGCTGGTTTTCATGCGGCAAGTGGGTGTCCGAGAGGATCACATTTGAAATGGGGTAAATTGCTCGAGAGAGAGCTTATCCCCTTTAAAGTCTATCCTAGTCACAGTTACTCTATGAATCTTCTATTGAAAGCATGTACCCAATACTCTAGATTAAGCCGTATTCCTGTCACATCCCAAGGATTCCCTCTCATTATTTACAAACCCTTGTTATTTTGCTTATTTTACTTACTCGTGACAAAAACCCCTAATGTTAATTGACACTTTTGTGTCCCACTTTTAATTTACAATGTTATTACTCGTTAATGTCTTTAGCTACGACTAGTTAGAACAAAATTATTTTTTTTCTATAAATTCTCAAAACCACTGTCTTGGGACGATCCCAACCCTTGGTTAGGTTATTATACTATTGCACAATCATAGACACTTGCACTGGAAGTTGTGTCCTTGATTATGTAAACATCAACAGCTCAGGCACCTCTTGTGGCCCCTGTGCCACCAGTCATCCCTCCACCTAGACTTCTCAACCGGTTAAAAGGCGATGGTTTGCGAACCATCCTCGAGGAGAAGCTGCTTTCGACAGAAGGCCTTGAGGGTAAGTACTCAGATGTGAGGGACATCCTTCACTATCGTAGGTTTGAGCAGTTTACAAGGACTCGAGACCCTTACATTCCTTCATGGGTTCGGGAATTCTATACAGCCTATGGGGAGTTGGTGCCAAAGAGTAAAAAGAAGGCCAGTGGTTCAGACCAGTGAAGTCGGTCATGGTTTGGGGTAAGGAGGTTGGGTGCAACAGTAAGTTAATTAACAATGCATTGGATAGAGCACTGCATTCTACGTACCCATATGATGGATTGCCTGTAGCTCAATCTTTAGATGAGTTAAAGGGCTAGTTGGCTCCGTTGATTTCAGACACCATCCTAAGGTGGATCGAGGCAGGAGTCCCCATTGAGAAGAGAGACTTGAGTATTGCTGCCCTATTCTGGTTTGGCTTTATCAGCAACACCATTATTCCATCCCCGAATGAGTCTGCCCTCCGCCATCCTAAGGCGGCATGCCTTGGGTCTATTATATCCGAAAGGCGCATTGAATTAGGCCTTATTATTAAGCAAAAGTTGGCCATGAGGGCCAAGCAGAGGCAGACCTCCTTGTCATTCCCATTTCTAATCACTGAGTTATGTAGGTATACTGGAGTGCCTCGATACAATACCAGAGACATTGAGGTGACTCCGTCTTCCTCCACTGACATTCAACGCATTGAAGCTGAGTATACTAGAGAGGAGGTTGATAAAAGGAGGGAAACTCTGGTGGACACATCCCTGGAGATGGATATAGATTTGATACCTACAGAGCCATCTTTGCCTACTCTGGCCTCCGGGCCTTCAGGTACCTCTGCCCCTACTTCTTCTTCACATGCTCCAGGCACATCCATTTCTTCCCAGCAGACCAAGATTACTCACGCGATAATCCTGAAGAATGGGCACCTGGCCCAGTTAGCCGACGTGAGGGCTACCAAACTTGAGAGAGATGTCCCTTTGATGATTGAGGTCGTAATTCTAGCTGCACTGACCCCCTTTCAAACATCTATTGACACTCTCACCACGAGAGTTGAGGTTTGTGAGAGAAGGTAGGGGTAGGCATCTGAGGTTACAACTTTGAAAGCCAAAGTAGCAGACTTGAGGAGGTACGTAGACTATCTGATGTCTACTAACTTCACCTCATTACTGGAGGTTGCTGATGATGTGGACGCTCTTGCTACTTCAGAACTTCCTCCGGTTACCACCAACGACATACACAGGGATGAGGCTGTAGTTGATGAGTCGGATGTTGAAGCCAACGAGGAGTATATTGAGATACGGGAGGAAAGCATATACATAGACTTGCCAGATCTTGAGGAGACGATTCTGTTGTCATTGACGCAGATATCGTTGAAAGAGACCTCCATGGTAGCCTCTAGTGGAGCTGGTCCTTCTGAGGTTACCTCTGGCAATGATGCCCAAGTCCAAAATTATACTAGGGGCACTGATGTCCAAGTCCAGGCTGATGCACCGGGCACTGATGCCCTAACTTGTTTAGATAGGATTCCCTCTTTACCTCCCTTTCTGTATTTCTTTATTTTTACTTTTGTATATTATTTTGTTTGCATTTGAGGACTAATGATTTTATTAGTGGTGGGATGAGGCGCACCTTTTGTGTGACATTTGTGATTCTTCTTTTGGGTATATATTTGGGATTTTGAGCATAAATTGTGTTTTACACTGCTTTTTGTGGATGTTTGATCTTGTAGCTCCGTGTTTATGGCTATAAATGATTTTTGACCCTTTAGAAAAAAAAATTCACCTCTTGTTTTTGTTGAGTGTAGATGTTCTTATACAAATTTGCGTCTCGGTCTTGATCAATATCGATGAATTGAATAGTGCTCATGATTGAACAAACATCAATGTGCGGCTACGATGAGGCCAAATGAAGTTGCATAGAAAATATGTTAACTTTTTGCATCTCGTTGTGATTAACCAAGTATCGAATTGAGTCTCTTTATGAACATTGCACACTAGCAAAAGTGTGTAGTCTTGTTTGACTTTGGTGTCAATGCCTTGTGTGATGAGCTTACCAGGAATCATGCGCGATGGAACCTAGAATTTGCCCCGTTGGTCCGGTTGACTAAGTGATGCGAACTCTTGATATGATCTTAGGAAACTTTGAAGAGTGTGAGATAATTTGACTTTATATCTTTTTTATGGCCTACCTTGTGAGTGTGTGAACCTCGCTTGATCACCTTTGAGCCTTAACCTTTTCTTGGAAGAAACTTGATGAAAACATGACCTTTCTTTATCCATTACCCTTAATCCTCATGATTTGTGGTTTGTTTGAATAGCCAACTTAGGCCAAAAGCCTAAGTTTGGGGTGTGGTGAAAGGAGAAGTTAAATCAAGAAGGGTAAGAAAGTCTCCTTTGACCCATGTTGTTGAGAAAAATGGAACCCCTCCACCAAAAAAAACAAAGAAAAGAACGAAAAAGAGGAAATAATGAAAAAGTTTTGAAATAAAGTTGTGAAAATGTAAAGAAAATGGGATTTCCACTAGATCATGGAATGTGAATAATTGGATGACTTGTGAGCACGAAACAAAATGATGAAAGAATAGGAAAGCAAGTGTTGTTCACACCACATATCATGAGGATAGAAGCCATTGAACTTAAATGACCATACCTCTGCACTCAACCCCATTACAAGCCTTGAAAAGACCTTTTTGATCTTGAGTGAGTTGAAACAAGTGTTGGTCGGAAAATACAGGCAAACCTATGGGTGAAATCATGCATTGTATTTATCGTTGTGAGTGTGAGTGTTGTTCTTGATTCCGAAGCTATAATTGATTGAACCATTGTGTGTGAATATGAAATCATTCTTTGTGTGAGGGCATTTGATCACTTTTGTTGAGCTTGAACTTGCATTTAAAGCAAGTACTATGAACTTGAGATTCTTTGATAATGGTAAGTCACAACTTGAATCTTTGAGTGCACAATTGATCTCTGCATGAGTAGTTGAGTCTTTCTGTATGATTCATGACTGAATCTTGTGTAGAACTGTTTGAGACATTCTTTTTGAACTGCTGAACTTGAGTTTTACTTTAGGACAAGCAAAAGTTTAAGTTGGGGGTGTTGATGAGTCCACAAATTGGACTCATTTAGGGCTTTATTTTACTAAATTTACTGTACTCAGATGCATATTTTGCTCCAATAACTGATGTAAATCCTTGAATTTTAGATATTTGGACTTACGGACAAAACATGGACACTATTTAGCAAAAAGGAACAAGGCAGCTGAAAGAACAAATAAAAAACAACCTTATAGCATTTTAGTATCGAATGGTCCTTCGCAACACAATTTTTAACAGCTATAAATACTCGTTTAAATTTTAGCTTAGTATCGAATTTTCAGTTTTTGAAGTTGAGTTTTAGAACTTAGTTTTGGAGACATTTTCCCTTAGCTTTGAAGATCTCCAATTCCAAGAAATTGGAAGTGGGTGTTGATGGTTCTTTATCTTAGACATATGTAAAGACAATATCAATCGTACCCAGTTGATGGATACACCAGTTGGTAATGATTTTTATCTTTTTACTTTGTCAAGCTAAAACTCCAATTTTTGAGGTGTGAGTATGTGACTATGGGTTGATTTAACTGCTGGGTATTGTTAATTGATAATTTATTTGTTGTTTAAAGGTTATTTCAGTTAGTAGTTGTGGTTGAATTTAATGGGTTTTAGTTGCAAATATAATCTTAACTTTATGTTTTTGGCTTGCTTGAAATAGAGGTTTTAAAACCAACACTACTGATTGGATGGTCTGTGGGTATTGGGTTATCGTGGGTTCAGCTTGAGAGAGTTAACGGACTAAAGCGAAGGTTGTTCTTAATTGTTTCTTATTAGTGTTCGAGAAAAACCAATTTGATTCAAGGTAAATTGTTTGAGAGAAAATGTATCCCCACTAAAGTTTAGCTTAGTTACCAATTTACAGCGATTTACTATTAATTGCAATTATCTGGTTGTTTACCTTAGCCAATAATCCGTTCACATCCCTAGATTCTTTCGTATTTTCGTATTATTTGCTATTTTAGTTGATAATGAACTACAAACCCCGCTGATGTGTCCACGATTTAGACTCATTTAGGGCTTTATTTTGATAGATTTAGTGTCCTCAAATGTATATTTTTTCTCAATAACTGATGTAAATCTTTAAATTTCAGGTATTTGGATTGGGGACAAAGTATGGAAACTATTCTGCAAAAAGGAACAAGGCAAATGAAACAACGAACAACAGAAGACTTGAGGATCGCCTAAACCATTGGACGAGTCACGAACGGCCTTAGTCTCGCCTAATGTTCTAGTGTGCCAAGCCTTGAAGGAGAAAATCAAGTCGGCGATAGAAAGGAGTAGTCAGTGAGTCGCCAAATGATTTCGTGACACATTGCTATATCGCCCAAAGTTATAGAACCTCAAGGATGGTGAAGGAAAAAGCAAAAAGGCAATACAAATGACCAAAGGGCGAATCACTGAGTGGATCAGCGATCCCGACTTACTGCGCCGAGTGCTCCTTCGCAGCACAATTTTCAGCGGCTATAAATACTTGTTTGAATTTTTAGTTTAGAATCGAATTTTATAGAGAATTTTCAATTTTTGCAGTTGAGTTTTAGAACTTAGTTTTGGAGACATTTTCCCTTAGCTTTGAAGATTTCCAATTCCAAAAAATTAAAAGTGGGTGTTGAAGATTCTTCACCTTAGACATTTGTAAAGACAATATCAATCGTACCCAGTTGATGGAAATACCAGTTGGTAACGATTTTTATCTTTTTACTATGTCTAGCTAAAACCCCATTTTTTGGGGTGTGAGTATGCGATTAAGGGTTGATTTAACTGTTGGGTATTTTTAATTGATTGTTTATTTGTTGTTTAAAGGTGATTTCGGTTAGTAGTTGTGGTTGAATTTAATGGGTTGTAGTTGCAAATACAATCTTAACTTCGTGTTTTGGCTTGCTCGAGAGGTTTTAAACCAAAACCACTTATTTGATGGTTTATGGGTATTGGGTTATCGTGGGTTCAGCTCGAAAGAGTGAATCGTAAACCATCTTTCACACATTCAGCTCGAGAGATTTAATGGACTAAAGCGACGGTTGTGCTAAATTGTTGCTTATTAGTGTTCGAAAGACACCAATTTGATTCAGGGTTAATTGTTCGAGAGAAAATTTATCCCCACTAAAGTTTAGCTTAGTTACCAATTTACAGCGATTTACTATTAATGGCAATTTACAGCGATTTACTTTAGCCCATAATCCAATCACATCCCTAGATTACTGTTTCCATATTCGTATGTTTGTATTGATTGCTATTTTAGTTGATAATTGATTACATACCCCACTGATGAGTCCACGAGTTAGACTCATTTAGGGCTTTATTTTGATAGATTTAGTGTCCTCAAATGTCTATTTTGTCTCAATAAATGATGTAAATCCTTAAATTTTAGGTATTTGGATTAAGGGACAAAGCATGGACACTATTTAACAAAAACGAACAATGCAACTGAAAGAACGAAGAAAAGAAGGCTTGAAGGAGAAAATCAAGCTGGCAATAGAAAGGAGCAGTTGGTGAGTCGTCGAACGATTCCACGACGCAGTGCTATATCGCCCAAAGTTACAGAACCTCAAGGATGGTGAAGGTAAATGCAAAACGGCGATACAAAAGACCAAAGGGCGAATCATTGAGCGGATCGGCAATCCCAACTTACTACGCCTAGTGGTTCTTCGCAGTACAATTTTCAGCGGCTATAAATATATGTTTGAATTTTTAGTTTAGAATAGAATTTTATAGAGAATTTTCAATTTTAGAAGTTGAGTTTTAGAACTTAATTTTGGAGACATTTTCCATTAGCTTTGAAGATTTCCAATTCCAAAAAATTGGATATGGGTGTTGAAGATTCTTCATCTTAGACATTTGTAAAGACAATATCAATCGTACCCATTTGATGGAAACACTAGTTGGTAACAATTTTTACCTTTTTACTATGTCTAGCTAAAACCTCTATTCTTGGGGTATGAGTATGTGATTATGGGTTGATTTAATTGTTGGGTATTGTTAATTGATAGTTTATTTGATGTTTAAAAGTGATTTCGGTTAGTATTTGTGGTTGAATTTAATGGGTTGTAGTTGCAAATACAATCTTAACTTCATGTTTTTGGCTTGCTCCTGAGAGAGGTTTTAAAACCAAACCTTCTGATTTGATGGTCTGTGGATATTGCGTTGTCATAGGTTCAGCTCTAGAGAGTGAATCTAGAGCTGGACTAAAGCGATTTAGCTCTTCCACAGATTTAACTCGAGAGAGTGAATGGACTAAAGTGAAGGTTGTGCTTAATTGTTGCTTAGTGGTGTTCAAGGGAAACCAATTTGATTCGGGCTAAATTGTTCGAGAGAAAATTTATCGCACTAAAGTCTAGATTAGTTACCAATATACATCGGATTACTATTAATTGCAATTACCCAATTGTTCACCTTAGCCCATAATCCGATCACATACCAAGAATCCCGTCTTTATATTCGTATTTTCATATTATTTGCTATTTTAGTTTATAATTGACTACAAATCCCCCTTCGATATTTGACATTCGTGTCACCTTAAACTTGTACTATGTTTTTCTTCGTACATATTTTTTATCTATGACTGACTTGAACTACTTTTTGCTTTTCTATTGATTTTCGAATTCGAACCATTCCCTTGGGACTCGACCCCAACTCACTAGTTGGGTTATATTACTATTGAACGATTGTTGATGCTTAGTATTGGATGAAGCATCACTTATACATCAAATAAAAATTGCGCCGCTGCCGGGGAGTGGTGTTACTTGAGAATCTTTGGTTAAGTTGACTTTTGCTCTTGTTTGTTATAGAGATACTTACTTGATTTTTAGTTGAGCCTTGCTTGTTTTGCTGTTTCAAGTAGGAAATCGAAGCATGTCTGGTAGCAATGGTGACCAAATAGATCTTTCTCCGTTGAGAATGATGTTTCTTAGAGATCACATCCTAACTTTCTGACAAGCAGAGGGCGAGTCAATCCAAGAGTTGTGGCTGAGATTCAAGTCACTCTTCATGCAATGCCCAGCGGATGGAATCTCAGAAAACATGGTATTAGATTACTTTTACAAAAGTCTTGGCCTAAAAAACAGAAGAGTGGCTAACCAAATGTTTCCAGGGGGTCTCTCACGACTAACCTATGCAATAACAGCCAAGCTCCTTTATCACTTGGCCATGACCAACAAGGAGACTGAGACGGACCATATTTGTCCACACTGTTTACTCAGCTAGATCTAGTGGCTATGAAAATCATGGAATTGGAAGCACCGGACAAAAAGACAGACCGGTACATTCCCCCTCACGACAGTATAAAGCCTATAGTGAATGAGGGTGGACAAATAGAGGAGATACTCTCACTCATTCAGCACAAAGTCGAAAGTCACAACAAAGTGTTGAATGGGATAAAAGAGAATGTCTCACTACTTAATGAGATAATTGCTTCCCATTTCATATCCGTTCAGCTATTGCAGACCCAAATGGGTCATGTGTTATCTTGTCTCTACCCCACAAATTAAAATTAAGTGGGGAAGTCGTGCCACAACTATAACTAAGGCGCTTCTTGGGAGGCATCCCAAGGTTTTATTTACTTTCTTTTAAGGTTAGAATAATGGTGTGTTGATTGTGCAGGTTGAAGTGTAAAAAGTGTTCAAAAAGTACAGGTTGGCAAGAAAAGGGTCCAGTCTGCGCAACACCAAAGAGGTCAGTGACCCCGACCTAGACCACCGTTCGATTCAAGACGACGTTAAATTGGAGTTTGTAAAAATCAGCGTGCCTAGGAAATTATTAGTGAGTTGCCGACCAGTTCGCGATCACGATCTAGTCCACCGTATGGACCCCCAGATTTATTGGAGGTCCTATAAAACTCGGAGAGCTAAGTAATCACTCGGCGTGTCTTCGAGTGGTTCGGCGAGCATGACTAATGTCGCCAAACGGGTAAGAATTGGACGGTCTATTAAAAGCCAAAGGTTTAAACTTCCAACTCCTTCACTTTCCCTCAATTTTAATCTTCCAAAAAACACACCTATTCAGTATTTTCAATATTTTAGCATTTCTAAAGTAGTTTAGTCATTGATTTGTGCTCAAATTGGTATTACATTGCTGCCTAGCATTTCAATCTTATTCTATCAGCATTAAATGTTGATTTTCCGAATCGCATGTGTATTTTTGAGAATTTGAACTCTTACGCAAATGATCTTATCTTATTGATGTGTGTTAGGCCTCTCTAATAAGATTAAGTTGTTGATTGCGTGTTTTTAATTTGGGAATCTTGCCCGTAATGTGTATATTATTGAAAACCCATCTTTTTATGCTTTAAAATGAAGTAAATTTTGTGGGGTTGTGCTTGCATGTTGTTTAGTTTAGTTGGGTGAATTCTGAGTAGCCCATGTTTGTGCCAAATGACGTAATTTTACTAATGATAGAGCACGTGACATCGTTCTTAAGCGCAAAAGTCATCAATTGGCCAAAGTTGGAAAAACCAGGAGAATTCTTAGTATCCCAGGGTAATGGGTGTGATGGGTCTTCGCTTAATTTGAGTTGTGCATGGTTTGATTTTGTTTTTGGGGGTCGCAGGGTAGGATTTGAGAAGTTGGGTTAAAAGTAGGCACGTTGGGTCATTTGACAAGCTGGGTCGAGCTCTCCGCACCACTCGACGGTATGCCTAATGTCCCTATCTCGCCCTTAATTTCATTATTTATGTGTTGTTGGGTTCTGTAAATTTGGGTGAGAAGCCTGAGTTCGCCAAAGGCACTCGGCGACTCGTCGAATGTCTTTTTGATAGCCTTTTGTCTACACCCCTATAGCTTTAATTTCACTGTTACTTTCGGCGGGCTGACTCTTGCTCGCCGAAAGTTGTCGGCGATTCGCCGAAATGCCTTTCCCATTGTTGACTTGCCAAAATTTTAGAGCCAATCCTTTCGGCGAGCAAGACCTTGCTCACTAAAGTGATTCAGTGGTTCGGCGAGTCTGTCTGCAACTATTTTGTGTGAAATTGATTGATTTATTTTTAACTCTTACTTATATTTTACAGATATGGCTAGAACAAAGGTTTCTGGGATAAACTTGCCACCCCGAAGGAAAGCTATAGGGATTACACTCAATAAGGGTGAATCTGCATCAAAGAGTAAAACTACCAAACTTCCCACGATTGGTGGGTAAGGCAAAGGTAAAGGCAAGGAATATGCATCACTGGAGGTCAGCTTCGACAATGATGGCGTCTACGCCACACACCTCACTACTTCTGAGAGTGAGGGTAAGCATCAGGAGCCTCCGACTATAGCTTCTGATGATGATGATCTGATAGCATCACAGAAAGCAGAGTTGCGTTCAAAAAGGATAAATGATCCATATAGGATCAAAACCCCTCAGCCGACCACCATTTCTCCTATAGTTCCAGAACATGCAGTGGTGTTTGAACCACCGATTCAGGGTCCTCCTCCCAAGTTAATGAACAGATTAAAAACAGAGAGGCTGAGGACGATTATTTAAGAAAAGTGTATGTCCACAGATGGAGTGATTGATAGGTATCCAGAGATTATGAGCTACCTCAAGTTGCATAATTTCCAGATCTTCACCAAGCCCCGTGACCCTTACATTCCAAATTGGGTCTGGGAGTTCTACGCTTCTTATGGGACCTTGATACCACAGAGGAAGAAGCAAACATTAGTATTCAAGCCAGTTGACTATGTAGTGGTTTGGGGAAAGAAGGTCAACTGTGACAGTGATAATATTAATGCAATCCTAGATTCTCCCGATGACATTGATGATGACTGCTAGCATATGATTAGGACTTCAACATTGGAAAACATGAAACGGTGGTTAGCTTCGCTAATATCAGACGACATTCCCAAGTGGCTTGAGGTTGGTGTTGTTATTGAAAAGAAGGACCTCAACGTGGCAGCTCGGTATTGGTTTGGTTTCATTAACAGTATGATCATGCCATCCCATAACAAGTCTATTCTCTAACATGCCAAATCAGCCTATCTAGGTTGCATTGTTGATGAGACGCTACTGAATTTGGGGTTGATCATTGCTTCAGAAATTCTCATGCGGGCAAAGTAGCGCCAGACCTCACTTTCCCTTCCCGATATTGATCACCAAGTTGTGTAGACGGGCTCGTGTACCTAGAGATGTAAAGAAAGATGTGGTAGTGATTCCCACATTCTTCACTAATATCCAAAGGATTGAGGCTTAATATTTAAAGGACCAGGCTGGAAAGAAGAAGAAAGAAGCCCCAGTGGATTCATCCCCGGTTGTGGACACAGACTCCCTACCTGCAGATGCATCTTTGCCTACTCCGGCCCCAGGGTCTTTAGGTACCTCTACTGCTTCTCCTTCTGACACTCCAGGTTCTCTTGCTACTGCACTGCCTCCTAGACCTGCTGCGGTTGCTGTCTCCCGTTCTCCAATCACTCAGGCATCATTACTCCATATGGGACAGCTTGCCGATTTTGCCAACCGTCGAGCTGCCAGACTCTAGGCCTCCATCCCAAAATTGATTCACATTCCCTAGCTGATGTCGTATCACCATTGACCGCTTCCATTGATGTCCTTGCGGCGGGGGTAGTGGTGTGTGAGTGTGGCTAAGAAGCCACCGAGGAGGTGATGACCTTAAAGGCTGTTATAGCTATGTTTGCGAAGCTCTGTGGATCAACTGAATTCCAATTATCTGTCCATGATCTTTGGGACAGTGGAGATCCAAGATATGCCAGAGATGCCTCCGGCAACCACCGGAGATGAAGTTAGAGTTGAGCAGACAACTGAGCCCGAGTCTAAGGAAGAGACTGATGAAGAGTTGCTTGAGGTGACTGAGGAAGATGGATATGAGGGCTTCACTAAGACTGAAGAGGCCATGGTAAATGTTGTTGTGCAGGCTTCCCCAACAGATACACCTTCTGTTGCTACGAGTGTTGCTACTGCTACTTCTGAGGTGACTCCGGGCACTGATGCCTAGAAAAATGGAGCGATTGTTTAGATAGGATTCGCTCTTTACCTCCCTCTCTGTCTTACTGTCACGACCTGAGAGTACCCCCTAGTCGTAACCGGCGTACTCGACCTCGAAGAGGTCTAATACAGGCCTCTTAGCATTCATTCAACGCATAGACACTAAAACCATAAGGAATTTAAAACTTTCTTTACCAAGAAAACATTTCATAATAAAAAAAAATAGCAAGCGGAAGACTTTCTAGACTTTATACATGATGTCTCAAAACCATCTAATACTTTAGAGAACAAAATTCGGGACTAATCCCATACACAACTTAAACAATACTAGAAATACATCAAGGAAACATGTAGGGTATTGTCCTCGAATCTATGAGGACTCACCAAGTCTTCATCTCCAACGCTTAGAAACCTATCAAGTAACCATGACATGTCACCATCTCCAAATCCCTACACTTTAGTTAAAAAGGGAAAGAAAGGGCTTAGCACAATTAAATACTAAATATGGAGACCATGCACAAACATGCTAAAAAGGACATTTTCAAAGAATAAATGCTTTCGTATCAATTTGATAAAACCATTCCTTTACAAGTATAAGAGACATAATACAAGTCAACATTAACATATAAGACCATAGCCCACCATACATATAATCAACATATGTCCATATACAACCCATGCTTAACTTTAAAAGAACACATGTCATTTCATTACCATAGGACCTCTACCTAATATAACCTTAAGACACACTTGAGTAAGACAAGAAGTGACCGCCCATACAACCTCTTCAAGCACACTTAAGTGTTCCTCAAGATTACCTTAGATAAGGAC